>JAMKCH010000111.1:0-124576 GCA_023653785.1 Ophioderma brevispina
TAATGTAAGAATGATTGTGTGCCAGTTAAAAACCCCCTAAAAGTAGCTTACTTCTCCGTGGGTTACTTCAGGTGGTTACTCCCTGATAGTCGGCTTGGCTAAGGTTATATATATGTAACTGAAAGGTCCGTTTGAGTGCGTTCGTGCGTATTCAACGGTGAGGTGCTGCCGAGATCGGCGACAACAAGCATAAATGTGACACTGCCGAAGTCATCACGCTTATGTGTGTGTTGAACACATAAGTCAACGGCATAAACCTTTACGACAGCCAGACCCGATCAGTACTGGAACGAGTCCTATCGCCGTGTTTTCGGCGGTCATAGTGCTGCATAGTGAACATAATAGCGGGGTTACCTGTGAAAAAAAAACTGGCCAATTCTACGTGGTGAAGGTACTCGGCCACGATCGCCTGGTGCGAGGAGGAAAGGAAAGGGGAATTATTGTAGGCCACAATGTTGATCCTGCGAGTGGTCTTAACGTTACCCAGGGGAGTTTAGCCTTGGCGTGGATGATGGGTGCGTTTACGCTTGAGTGGCACCGTTGACATTGTTCATTGGTAATTGAACGCATAACGGCCGGGCCACGGGGCGGGCCCGAACCCCCGTTCGGTCTGAGGGTCGCCTACATAACGAGAAAAGCGCGTATGCCGGTAACACGAAGACGAGGGATACGATGGCAACCGCCTCCGTAATCTGCGCCCGTGCAAGTGGGCGAGGAAGAGAGGACACTAGATGCGAGCCTTAACGGAGAAGGTCCATAAGAAAGCAGCACCTCCTCCACAACCTGTTCTGTGTCTCGTGCCGAGAGGTGCGGCCGGACGGTCCGGGTGAGCAGAACCAGCGAAAATTGCGCCAGAGTCTGACCGGTTAATCCCTACGGACCGTCTGGAAAAGCTCTAGGACGGGGGTGAAGGGTCAAGGTGCCGCGCGAATGGTTCCGAGAGGTGATCAGGCTTGAAAAGCGCTCCTGGCGTGTGCGGCACGGCTGTTCGCTGCTAGAGGAACCGACACCTAACATTCTCAATGTCTTTATGACTCGACCGCAGATCGAGCGAGATCACCGATGAGTAAGCGGAGGGGAAAAGAAAATAACCATGATTCCATAAGTAGCGGCGAGTGATGGATTGTAGCGGGAAAAGCCCAGCGCTGATCCCCACGTGCAAGCAGCGTGAGGAAAATGTAGCGTAAGGAAGCTGTGACTTACCGGTGAGGGGGGGGAAGGAAGGCCGCTGTCCTGCTGAGTGTGGACCTTGTGCTGTATGGCACGTTCAGGGTCCCTGCGGACGCTCGTTGCCGGCTAGTCTTAGGCTTTCGAGAGTCGGGTTGTGCTGAATGCAGCCCCAATATGGGTGGTAAAAATCATCTAAGGCTAAACTACAAAGAACGAAGCCAATGTCCTCTGAAACAGGAATTGACGGAAGCCGGCACCAGTGAAGATGTAACCATGACTAAATATTAACCCCGTTGCAATGAAAGTAATTGCAATAACAAAATTGAAGGGACCGGTTGCAGGGGAACGGGAAATGAGCATAGCTGTAACGCCAGTGATCGCCTCTTGCCAGGTAGCTGGGAAACTGGGGCTAACCCACAACGGTTTTCAAACTAACATCTGAGCTACGGGTAGTTACGGGCGAAAGTAGGAGATGAGACCTTTAGTTGCAGGATAAAGAAAACTTCCTACGACTCCCTTTGCAGTTTGCTCGTAGATGCAGAGGAAAGCAGGAACTCCTTTGAAACACAGAAAAAAAGCAAAAAGGATCCTCGGAACCCACTTTGCTAAGCTCAGATCCACCAGGCTGCGCCGTCGTTCGGGGCACTGGATGATTCCGGGCGACTGTTATTGGACCGATTGTGTTCTGATCGGGCGAATATGCTTGAGGGTTGAATATGAAAGCAGGACACCACCTAAAAATCACTGAAGCACCAGAGTAATAAGAGGGATCCTCGGAACCAACTTCGCTAATCTCAGATCCCCCATGTTGCGCCGATCGTTCGGGGCACGGGATGATTCCGGGCGACCGTTATTGACCGATTGTGTTCTGATCAGGGCGAATATGATGAGGGTTTGAGCTATGAAAGCAGGACACACCATAACTCACTTTGAAGCACAGAGTAAGATGGATCCTCGGAACCCACTTCGCAAATCTCAGATCTCCACCATGCGCGCCATCGTTCGAGCGGAACCGGATGAGTCAGGGCGACCGTGATGACCGATTGTGTTCGATCAGCGGCGAAAGCTGGAGGGGTCTAGAGCTATGACCTCATTTCTTGTCCTCTGCAATCCTGTAGAAGTAATGCTGGTACTAATGCAAGGATTCTCCTAGTGACAAGTATCCATTGGGTTTCTGTTGCATTGAACCGTGGTGCCCCATGAACCACCAAGGTTTGGTTGTAGACATAACAGTTGGAAATGAGGATGCTACCGATTTGATCGCACGATTTTAGCTAACGTTTGATCGCACGATTTTATTTAAAACTAGGTACTCACTAGCTAACCGTTAAACGAGCATCCGCCTGCTTTGTTGGGCGAGATTATACCGCACACCAGATAACACGGTAAGTGTTTTAGCTTTTAAAAGTAGGACGCAGGTCTTTATGGCCGGTAGGAGTTAGCAGGTCTTTATTGCTAAGACCTGGGTCTTTATGGCCCTCAGGGCTTAGTTTTTAGGCAGGAGGTTAGGGTTGAAGGTCTGATGGCATGCAGGGATTAGCATTGTCTTTATTTGAAAGACCTGGTCTTTATGGCCCGTAGGGCTTAGTTTAGCTGGTGGTAAGGGCGGTTTTCCTTTTTGGGGTTTGGTTATCCTCACGAGGAGTAACAAGGAATTTCTTGCACATGGTAAAAACGAATAACGTTATTGCCGTGGCCCGCCACGTTGACTTTTTTAAAAAAAATACAAGTACAACTGGACATGCCCTGCCACGGCGGTGTGATAAAAAAAAGCTAAAAAACCGGCCAAAAATTGAGGGTATTCTTTGCTAAATAAGTGCTATGCATCGGCCGTTTAAAGCTGCAAAGAATACCCTTAATTTTTGGCCGGGTTTTGTGTTGCTTTTTATCACAAACGAGTGGCCGGGCACGGCAAATGGACGTGTAATTTTTTTAAAGTCAAAGTGGCAGGGCACGGCACGTAAACGCAGGGACACGGCAAGTTGACGGCCATGTTGAACTTGAAAAAGGAAAGCCAAAGTGGGTTCATGCAAAATAGTCACCGTGTTGTAAGACACATCAGTATGTAATTTAAAGAGTAAAATGTTGAAAAATTTCCAGGAAAAAAATTTAAAGGGGAAGGGGAAGTCTGTAGAATTCTTGTTTGTTAAGTTACTTTTTCCAACTGAAGAATTGACACACCAGCAAAAACAGAAAGGAAGAAAATGGCAGTGTCAAAGATACGATTCTCCAATCAATACCAGGTATGTGTGTAGAGTGTCCGTCGAACAGTAATAACGAAAAATTTTGATTTTGGCATATTAGGTAGCTTCTGGTCTATATTTACAGGGTTGTAGTTTAGGAGCCTATATGTTACAACGCAAAAATCTGATTTTTATGATTTTTTTAGATAGTTTCTTGATTTAGCAAATCACTGATAGTGCCTGCGCTCTCGTGACCTTTCTGTCGACATGCTGCTAAAATCTCCAGCTCCCCATTCAACCATCTCCAGATATAGAAAGTTCTATAGAACACTGACTAACGAGCTATCCCAAGACCAGACCTGGTAGCAATCTTCCACTTAAGAATGGGTCAACCTTTAAACAGGATTCGCACAGGAGTCGGTCGTTTCACAGCAATATGCACTGAGTGGGGCGCGACAATCTCCAGCCTTCCAATGTGGTTTTTCCATCACAGACTGCAGATCACATTCGCAATGAGTGCCCTACCTTTCGTCCACCGTTAGATATAGACTTCTCAAACTCAGCAATCAAAAGTGATCTGGCTCCACCAAATTCATCACATTTAGCGGCTGCCCTCAGCGCAATAAGAGAGAATTTATTCTTTCGACACACATAAATAGGCTATCAACAAAAAATAAGTTTAATATAATATAATAAATTTTAAGGGCTGATGATTATGCGAAGAGATGTTGGGAAATAAGCTATAGGCCTGTCAAGTCCAACCTATTGTTGCAACTTGTTCCCAATTTGAAATGATTCACTTTTATAAGACACTCTTGGGAAGAATGAGTAATTTTTTTCAGTTTGTATCCATTAAGGTTGGTGTTAATTTTTGTTTCCATTGTTTAACACCAGGGTAATAAGTTGAACTTCCTGTACATTCAGAGTTTAGTATTTGGGGAAATTTTGATGTTTTTTTTTTTTTTTTTTTTTTTTTTTTTTTTTTAATTTAAACATGTTTGTTAAATGTGGAAGGCCCAAGTTATTACAGTATTGGTAGCATAAATTTTCCTATATAACTTTAACAAGATATATGCTATTTTTAGTTTGGCAATAACAATGGCAGGGCTACAAGTGCACCCCTGCAAAAATTCGGGCTAATATACGGCCAAAAACAAGAATATAGGGAGAATATCGTGATAAACAGAAAATTATAGGGAAAATATATGAATTTGTATGTATTTTACTTGAATGTAGGCACCTGTCATTGTATATCAGCCGCAATTTTAAAATTCATTAGAGGTCTGTGCAACAATTGCGCGCTCTGGCTGTATTTACTAAATGTATGTAGATACTATTCCCATGTTGTAAGCATTAATAAATGAGGGTTGAAAATGCTTTCTGACTCTGCCACCTATCCCTATTTGTATTTGTTTTTAGAAGTCCCGGGTTTCCGGCAGGGTGTATTATTCAAACACAAAAAATTAAAAAAATAAGTTTTTGGCTTATTATATTCGATGACACGAAACAGGCTCGTGCCCCGTTGGATTTACCACTTTGTTCCATCAAATTACAAAATGTAAAGGATAACGGAATAAACTAAGCGTGGTAATCCAATGGTGCACTGATCCTGTTTTCGTTTCGTCCGAATATCTAAGCCTAAAGTTTCTGGAAGTTTTTAAATTATCATTTTGGATACATTTTTTGGAACCTCACACTTTAGAGTGGAAAATTGTACATGTGCCTTCCAGCTATCCTTCTGGCAACACAAACGTTGTGTATTTTATTAGTGGTAATAGCATCTGCTATATCCCTCTATCTTATCACACGTAATGTACCCAACTAAGTCCATATCAGCACTTGAATCCAGTGTACACAATGTATCATTATTCATTCCAAGGGAATTGCATTTGCCAGGGTTTTTCTCAAAACAGGTCAAAGCTCACATGGTCTTAAGGTCAATATGTTGTACAGTACACCCACCAAGTCCCTTTAGCCAGTGGTTTCTTTTAGCAAATTTATTTGGCAATTTATAGATTATAATAAAGGTGTGAAGGTCAGGTGGGGTCATTAAAGGTCAATCTGTGTACACCTCGTATGATCTTGGGCCAGTGGTTCGTTTGAGCATGATTGAACATAAGACCTCATTTGCTAAGGAATTGCAGCTGACATATAAAAAATAGGTTCAAAGCTTCACATTGGGCTTGTTGAGGTCAATCTGGTCAACATGAATGGGTTTGGTTGGGCTGCTGGTTATTTATTTTTTTTAGCAGGTATGGTAATAGCAACCAACTTTGCACACAGAAATGCAGTATTAGTTTTAACCACATTAGTTCAAAGGTCACATGGGGTACTTTAGGATATCAACCTGTGTACACACTTGGTGAAGTCGGGGCCAGTGATTCTTTTCACAGAGTATGAAGTGAATCGTTCAATGTGTAAAGACGTGAGCAAGAGTTTGGACCAGATACTATCTAATAGCAATCAAGAATAAGAATAGAAAAAACCAAATAAAATTTCAAAGATGTGACCTTGGCTTGCTTTGACCTGCAGATCTGCATATCATACCAAATCGTGTGTTGCCAATATGGGTCCTTTGGTTCAAAGGTTGTCATTTCCCTCAAAAACTGCATCAAAAAAATCTGAAAAAGGCCAAGATCTTCCAGGGCTTGTGCCTGAGCAAAAAAATCTTGAAAATCATACACATGTATAAGCAAAAAACACAGAAATGACCCAAAATGACTCTGATGACGGGTAAGGGTTTCAAATTCAGCTGCACACCCTCAACCAAACCAAATTGCTTGTAGCCCCCCCTCCCATGGGAGAACAGTCTCAACAAATTTGCTTCATTTGTTGATGTGTAGTCCGAGTTTACCAACTCGGAATTCTTGTATAGCATCTAGTTAAAGAAATATTAAAGCAGTGGTCTATGATTTTGACAAAAGATATTTATGATTTACTATCGAAACAAAAGATTATTATGCCTCAAAGTCACTCAAAATCCAAGAAAGTTTACATTTGGACAAAGGACTTGAAAAGCTGATCAAAATACATGACAACCATGCTAATTAAGATTGGGAATACCCAATTTGTAGAAAGTAATTGTTTTAAAAGCTCCTTGTAATGAACATTGAGACTCTGAAAGACAAATTACTTTGATCAATTGTGTGAATAAATAAAGGAAAAAAAAACCAATCTTTAATTTCTGTGAAGAAAAAATATCTATAGGGAAATATAGGGATTTTGGAAGTTATAGGTTTTTTTTCGTTTTTTTTTGTTTTTTTTGGGATTTATAGGGAGAGGGTCAAAAATATAGGAAATAGAGGAATTATATAGCCGCTTCTGTACCCTGCAGAGGATTAGATGCACTTCATATCCCTATTACTAACGATCTTAAGCATGCGTTGTGAAAATGTGCAGTTGTCCTTTTCCAATGTGGCATGCACTTTTCAATGCCGTTAGTGTCATAGCCATGTGGTTAGAGAAAACAGTGTGTTTATGTTAAAGGATATAAGTGCTGGCTTCCAGAGAAAAATGCTTTTCCTTTTTATTATGAAATACCAATAGCTGTAGAGCATTTCTTTCCTGCAACTCTCAATATGATTTTTCAGGTCAGAACTTTGTCACTAGTGATACCAAAACACAAGCTTTCTTCTCACAGGTTATGTGTTGACATTGCGCTGTTAGAAAATGACATTTTGGTATTCACCTGAGAGAGGATTGTGCCCAAATTTTGAAAAAAGAATATAGTATTCATTATACCTAGTTTTTTTATTAGATGCTCTTTAGGTGAGGTAATTTGGTTCTAATAAATGAGGTTGGGAAAGGAGTGTATAATAGTCTGGGTTTCCATGCCACCCACTAACACCCCCCATTCCCAACAAAAACAGGTAAAGAGAAAAAGGACATTAAAAAAAGGTGCTGCCATTTTTACTATTTTGTGTTTTGTGTGTAGGCTACATTAATGTATTAATAACAACGAAGTGAATAATCCAAAAATGCTTTTTTAAAATATACACATATGACATTTTGTTGGTCCTGCCTACAGAAACCAAGCTTTTCTTTGCCAATTAGGACAGCAGGCAGTTTCAAAAATTTAGTTTTGTATCTTTCTACTTTTTTGTGCAGAAAACCACTTGAAAATTTCTTTACATTATTCTATAACTAATTAAGTGCAAATTTTAGAGAAATTTGCCTCCTCAGATATCTCTTTGCCCGTTTTCAATTTTATTTTATAATTCAAAACTTACAAGAATTCTTCACTAGATAAAATTCAATTAAAATCTGGAATTTTTCCTGATATTAAACTTGAATCCTCTATGCCAAATCAGTGTTTTTTATCAATAGTAAAATTATAAAAAAAGCAGTAATGTTGTTGTAACCTCTCATAAGAGTTGTTTTAACAGATCTGGGAATGATCAATCAAACTGTCAATTATCTGTACCAAAGACTCTCTAAGGTCTGTCGGGCGGTCTGTTGGAGGTACAATACAGAGAAGAAAGCAAAGGAGCAATTACAAGAGGCAATCTAAACGGCAGCGCAGATCCAGATCGGATCCGTGTCCCCGAGATCCAGATACGGGAGACCGTTTTTAGAATGTTACACGGCGCAGCGAGTGTGAAAGTACAGCGACTGGTGCGGAAAGTTGCCAGCGAGTGCAAAGTACGGCACCTTTCGAAGCGTATTTTAAAGTGTTACATAGGCTACGCGTAAACCTTGGTGATCGAGGAACACTTTACGCGTAACTTAAAAGTACACGCTTAAAGTGCAGAGACACTAACCAGCGTGTACGCTTTGCAGATCTGGATCTTGCACGTGTGTAGACGCAAACTGGATACGAGACTGGATCCGATCTGGATCTTCGCTGCCGTGTAGCTTGCCCCATTATTTAGTGAGTTTAGTCAGGATGCTAGATTTGAACGGAATTTTTTACCAGACAATCCCCGCCATTAACATGATCTTTGTTTTTTGTTGGCAGAATTGACCTTCATATCATTATCATTAACTGGTTGGTGTGATGTAACTACAACTCTGTACTGAATATACTCTAATAATAACAATTAAGTGAAAAATTATTTTTGTATTACAATACAGTTAGCTGCATTGCAAGATACAATGCGAAAGATGTAAAGGGCCAATAATAAATAGCACAGAATATTTGTCTTCTACAAAAAAAATTCAGTTGAGATTTGTAGATATCTCTTTAGGGGATTGGTCCAATTTAAAGGAGATCATCACGCTACGCTTTGCTTATTGTCGCGCTGGTGTTGATGGAGCGCCCATGTTGCCAACAATTTAAAGCGGTGTGTGGTGGAATGTTAGAAGTTTAGTGGATTATAAGTGTTTCCACACAAATGTCACTGTATTCTAATTTTTTAAAAGTTGGACCAAAATGTCAGCCGAAGCTATTCAGCATGTAATGCGCGAGTAGAGCCATTCATATTAGAGTCCTCAATGCTAATGGTATACAATCACTTAAATTCCCCGCATTAAAATCAATTGAAGACCTTCAATAACGTTCTTGGAATACACTTTTGCTATTGGCCAGCTGGTGGTGATGTTGGGACAGGGGACTTCATTTGCTCTACTCTTCATTGGAGCTACTGTGGTAAAATCTTCACATCCGAAGTAAATAAGGCAGGCCTACTCGTTATTTGTATCGAGGTTTATTAAGGGCATCGGTGAAGTAGTTATTTCTTTATTGGACTATAATCACTGCAGATGTGCATTGTTCAAAGACATACAACACCTATCCTATTAGACATGTTAGATACTCAAAGTAAATCACTAAATTTGTTGTTGGACAATCATCATGGGACAACTATAGAGGAATAGCAATGGAAATGAGGATGGCCGTGATGTCAATATGGCCGTGAGATTATTGGCAATATGGATGCGCCCATCAGTTCCCGATTTAGGTCGGAGTTCGGGGGGGGACTATGGAAATGAGCAGCGTACATCCGTTCGTCCGTCCGTGATAAAAATGTTAAACCCAAGTGGTATACATTTTTCTGAGTCCGTCCAAGGGGCGACAATGATGTACTTGGTGGAAAAGAAGCGGGTTGATGAGTTCTCCACCTCCTGATGGAATTTGGGGGTACAAGATGCAATAAGTATCTAATTTGCTAATTTATGAAAAAATTTCCGCAAGGCCTGTGACAAGTTGTCTGAGTTCCGTAATTAGGTTATAATGATGAACTTGGTGGAAGGAAGCGGGCTGAAGAGTTCTCCACCTGATCTAGATTTTGGGCGTTATTCGGGCCAAATGGAGTATGCAAATGAGCGAATGAATATGCAAAAATTAAACAAAAAAACAAACCATTAAAAATTTTTAAACGGTACATCTGATACTCAAAATTCCTGAACTGCATGAAAGACAGAGCATGGGGCACATTTTTTTGCAGTTTGAAAGTATGTGTATATGAAGCCTTAGGTATGCAAATGAGCTAATTACAATATGCATAATTGCTTGTATCTCTGAAACGGTTTGTCGGTCGGATAGGCAAAAGGGCTTCGCTACATGAGGACTTTATGCAATAGGCGAGGGGTGCGGGTCCCCACGCGGGTGGGGGGGGAGAGGGTCGGTGTCGTGGTGGAGGGCGTCGGACGGGGAGGGGGGGGGGGTTGGTTGAAGCGGTGGGGGGGAGGGGAGGGGAGGGGAAGTGCATGTTGTGGGGTGTGGCGGGGAAGAGAGAGGCGTGCGTAAGGGGGGTATGTGGGGTTGGGGTGGGGGCTGGTGTTTGGTGGAGGGGGGTGGCGGTGGGGTGTTGAGGGGTGTTTAAGGAGGGGGTGGATGTTGCAGGGGGGTGGGGGGGGGTGGACAGGCGAGTGTTGGGGAGGGGGGGGGTGTGTGGGGGATGGGGTGGGGTGGTGCGGGGGTGCGGGAGTTGTGGGCATGTTGGGGAGGGGGTGCGGGGGGGGGGGTTGTGGGGATTGGGGAGGGGGGTGGGTTTTTGTGGGTGTGGGAGGGGTGGGTGGGGTTTTTGCAGGGTGTGGGGGAGGGGGTGGGGTGTTTAAGTTGAATTGATCGCAACATTCGGCGGGGACATATTTACGCATCGCAGGAATACGAGTCGCATTGTACTAATATTATTTGTAATATTCATCAATGTGAGAACCGTTCAACATAATTTATACAATGTGAACCTAAATTAGCATGTTAGTCCCTTTAAGTATATATATTGTTCATTTGAAAGAATGGCCTTCACCCCAAATCACACCACATCTGTAAAGTTTTGCGCCAATAGTTCAATCCATTTTGTTGTGAGAGCTAAAACACATGAGGTTGTAACCCCATAGAGTACCTTGTGTAACAACTTAAAGGTGCAACGAGAGATTTAAGCATCCATTTTTTGTGATTATGTAGTGATTCATATATAATTTTAGAAGATCACAAAGAACTCCCTACTTTTATTTGGGGACAGAAATAACTTAAAATGAAAACAAAAGGCGATTGTCATGCGTCTTATTTCAATTAGAAAAACATAGGCTGAATTTCGTATTTGCTCATATACGAAATTAGAATTTTCACAATTTTTTTATTTGTACCAAAAAAAACAGTATCAGCTTAATCCTTACAGATGGGAATATCTTTGATATAAGCTTTACACCAGTGCAGTGCCAAAATCAGAATTTTCACATATTTTGGACCACTTGTTATTTGAAAATCTCTCGTTGACCCACCTTTATATTGGTCAACCAAATTGGGCAATTTTGATCCTAACTTCCACCAAACAAAACATTTTTGTAGCCCTAAGATTCACAGGATAAATCAGAAAAAATAGCTTTCTGCAGAAGATACAAAATTTTTGACCCATATATCTCCGGTAAATCTGAGGTTCTGGGGGACAAGGCTATTAGCGCTGGACCACAGCCCTTACATGTTCATTTTGAGATTTCAGCACCTTCTGTTTTGTATTATGAGCAATGCTTGTTTTCCACAGTCCCATAAGCCCACTATATGTATTTTGTCCATTTACGGACAGAAAATGCAAAATGATGATTTTTTTAAAAGATATACGACCGAATTTGCTCATACGATTAGGTACGTGGATTACTAATGTTAAACAACCTTGCTGTGAAAGTCCCATGGTCCAACTTGGCCTCCAACAGAAGATCAATTCTCCCATTCTCTGTAGGCTTATGGAAATGCCCCTTCACTGATCATGTAGCATCAAACCAGGACCTGCGAGTTTCAAAAGGGAGGGTTAATCGCTATCTTGGCGCCACCAATCTGCAGTAGTGTTACTAATTAGATAAACTGCGCTGGGTTGTTATGCCTAGATTAGCTTGACATAAATAAATTTAAAAAAAAAACGGTCAGATGATATAAAATCTCAACTTTTTTTAGGAAAGCAGGGGCAGATTTTTTGAATCACGAAAGGTCAGATCATCATTTTAAAATTTTTTTTTTTTTTTGGTATTGGTATTATTGGCTATTAGTTCCTTAGAAAAAATCACATAAGTAGATTTCTGAACCAATTACTAGGAATTTGAAAATTAGAATAAACTTGGTGGCTTTCCAAATTTCAAGGGGGCTTATTTCATGTCTTATGTTGTTCTTTATTTCTAAAAATTGTCTTAATTTTTGAGTAATAGTAAGTTAATAAGTTATTTCTAGCTAAGGGGAACGTCCTGGATATCCAAAGTTGAAGAGTTTTTAAACTAAATACCATCTAACATGCTTCATTGGATTTTGTAAAGGAAGGATGGCTCGATTTGGTCTAAAGTTTTTTCATTTTGAAAGAATGGGCCTTCACCCCAAAACCCCATCAGTAAATTTAGCGTCGATATTTCAACCGTTTTATGTGAGAGTAAAAGTGAGTTTGCTATTTCCCCATAGAAATTACTGTTTGTAAAATTATATTGTTTTTTTTAATCTGTCCAAAGAGGGGCACATTTCGCTTTCTAACATCCAAACACAAAATCCTTTAGCCCTAAAGATTTCACAGGGTTTAAATGAGAAAAATAGTAAGCCTTTCCTTTCTGATACCAAAATTATTAGGCTATAGCGATCAGCCATGTTTCTTTAATTAATTAAAGTGTTTAGTTTGTAGAAAATTTAATTTTTAATTTTTAATTTATACTGTTAATACTGTTGCCACCATTTTATATTTTACCAGTAATAGATCATACCACAGAAGGCAATATACCATTTGTCAAGGACTGAGGGTACAATACCTTCAAAAATTTAAAGTTGAGTTCTTCGCAAAAGTGTTCAAAGTGCACATCGTAAACCAAATTTAATAGAAATGGAATTCCATAAAAAAATGCCCTTGTAACTTGTCTCCAAAGCATATATCATATTAACGTGAGTCACATTATTTATGTCACCATTTAAGAACCAGATGTTATAGTGGTAGTTGCTAAAAGTGCACGATTAACATGAAATGAGACCTACTAAAAGAAAACACCACAGGGCTATCATTGTTTCTTAAAAAGGCAGCTAAAAAATTAAAAAAGGGCTGACATTTACAGTTAATTACAGTTATCACTTAAAAAGGATTATGGGGAAATTTCATTGGGTTAAATGTTGTATTACAATTATTAAAAATGTTTAGTACAAAAACGAATCATGTATAGCTACTGAAAGCAACAACTATACCACCACCATAATGATGTTGATTGTATGCACACTACGATTATGGATGATCAAAAACTTGCCTTATGTGGCACACAAGTTTTTTCATTCTCTTGTGATAGAAACATTATGATATAGGAACTAAACATGAAGACGGTGGGTGTCGTGGCTTCTGACACCAGTTCAGAAACAGACGTGCACCTGGTCTGTAACAACAGATGCGGTTGATTTTATTAATTTAGACTAGGAGAGTGATAGGTCTCACTTTCATCCAAAGACAAACAACTGTGAAGGCAGTTTGAAGCATGCACTTAATAATCATTCATCCTTAACCTCCATAAGGACATCTCTGTGACATTGTACACTCGTGTGCCAAAACATACTATTCCCACTTCATCAAAGCAAACCCTGGTATCTGCACAGCACACCAGACCCTCCTAATAATCTGGCCAGTCTCCAGAGAAGGAGGTCTGATATTATTTGGCTCTTGGCTCGAAAGCAATTGCCTAGTGAACTACACCCACCCAAGCTAGGCCGGGGGCATGGCGGCAATCACCACAGATAAAGCGACAGAACCCCACATGAGTTAGCCTGAACCACAGGCTCTGAAGGCAATTTTAGTAGCTTAGACCACCATATGACACCAAGCTTAATGAAGGCACTCCATGCTTGTCACCTTGGCTTCTTTCATCTAAAAATCAGGCATTATGTCTTCTTGCCATTCGGCATTAGTTCACTTTAGCGACTGACTCTTCAACTGCAAAGAGTGGATATTGGACAGATGATGCCACCTCTGCAGTCAGTGTTTGTAACGCAGCATAGTATAGATCGGTCAAGTGCTTTTGACTTCGACGCCCAGATCTTCTGCCATTTGTAAGACCCTTATCACTCGTAGTGTCTGCTGTCTGGCGCAATAGGTAGTCGTTGAATGTAAAAGGAAAGGGTAGTAAGTTGAGTGTTGTACATGAAGAAATTCCTGCTGTTGGTGGGCCCCACCCCCATTCCCTTCGGTCAGCCGCGTGTTTTCCAACATACTGAGACACTGTAAAAAGACTCTTCTGGAAAGTTGGTAAGGTTTGTTTTAGGGGTGATTTTACTACAAGTACTTAAAACTGATTAGAAATTGAGTGTGCATCATTAAATCAGCACTGAAAGGTATTTCAGAAGCGCTAGTGAGGGCCCATTAGCTTGCCATCACAATGAACCTGCCTCCAAAACTAAGTGCCTGCTGGGTCGGGACCATCCATGTTCCTCACAAAACTGGTTGAGTTGTCATTTTTAAGGCTCTTACTATATTTTATCAGCGATACATAATTAAAGCCACTAGGAGTAATTCCAATACACATTGCCAAAAAATGGACTTTGATTGTGAAAATAGGGTTGCCAATTTGTAAAGAAATCGCTGATGTTGGCCTTTTAAAAACAGATTGTGCCATCATTAACCTTAGAGTTCGCACTATCAAAGGCCTAGACTATACTCTTCTTTTGGAGACTAATTCGAAGTGCAAGAATTTGTGGTAGGGTAGATATAGTCCTACAAAATCCATTTTGGTTCCTTCAAAAAATGGGATCAAGTGTGGAAAGTAATATGATTGATGAAGAATTGGTTAACATTTGTGCCAATAGGAGATGCATCTGTAGTTTCCAGGCTGTTGAACCAAACAAGGCGGATAGCTGAAACCCAGCTCATTAAGTTGGAGGTCACCATGGGTCATGTGGCTTTGAGCTAATGCTTATCCTCATTCCGATACCTGGAAACTATTCTGACAACTATTGCTTCACGTACCATGAAAAGGAATTGGCTGTCAACATTCTAGTAGTGATAGGATGTCATTTTTGATTGGAAAAAGATATTTTTGGACATACAGGAGGAAAATCTCACCTTTGCATATGAAGACAGCAGTAAATGTGTTGAATTTGGGGGGGGCAAGCTCACTGTTGATTGGTTTGGGTTTGAGAGGTCTAATCCAACGGTGGACGAAAGGTAGGGCACTTATCGAGAATGTGATCTGCAGTCTGTGATGAAGAGCACATGGCAGGCTGGAGATTAGTCGCCAGCCCCCATTGGTGCATGGGCATATGCTGTTGAAACAGCAGACACCTGTGGGAATCCTGTTCAAGGTGAACCCATTCCTTGCGGAAGGTGGGCGGAGTTCTGTCATAGGATGTGATGTGATAGGAATGGTCTGGACTTGGGGTGGTATCTAGCCAGGCGTGTTTTTCCATGTCTGGAAGCTTGTTTGTGAAAGCGCTTAGAGGCCAATAGCATAAGGCGCTATAAAATCTCTGCTATTATTATGTCAGCAATGGGGACGCAGGAGAGTTCAGCGGAGTGTCGACAGAAGTTCAACGAGAGATGCGCAGTATCTGTCTTCCGAGTGGTGTGATTCATTGACAGTTATACATTCCCAGCAGGTGAGTGTTGTCCAGCAGAGCCTTGGTCACCAGTTTTGTGTGTGATGTTTTCTCGAAGCACTGCCAGGTGCCATGCCTGAAAACTCAGATGGAGTAGGACGAAGGCAAGCACGTATGGTTGTTCTCATGGTC
Organism: Ophioderma brevispina; assembly: GCA_023653785.1. Classification (NCBI taxonomy): domain Eukaryota; kingdom Metazoa; phylum Echinodermata; class Ophiuroidea; order Amphilepidida; family Ophiodermatidae; genus Ophioderma; species Ophioderma brevispina. Next base: position 15,460 of record JAMKCH010000111.1, read on the forward strand.
TGTTGGTATGTAGTCCAGCTGTTTTTTATGGAGAGCTATTGTTACCATGCTGGGGCGGCATATAAGCAGCCGATTTCGGTAGACCAGGCCAGGAGGCTGTGTCGGTGGTGCATAAGTGGATGGACTAGCACCCCATGAGATTCAGCAAGGCGGCACAGGAGGATATTCTCAAAGATGCCTTGGTACATAATACTTGAGATGCTGCGATAAGTTAGCTGCGATAAAGCTTCGCTCCCAGGAAGTTGGTGTAGGATTGCACGGCTGAGGCGCGCCATTGAGGTTGATTTGGAGAGCTGGCGATGAGGCATAGTTGGTGTGTAAGATGGAAAGGGATAGTAGCGGTTGCGGTTGTTCTTAGCTTACCAACAGACTTGAGTCTCCAGGTCTTGAGATATTGCTGCAAGTAGGCCAGACTGCAGTTACGTGTACTTTGTACTTCAGTCCACGTCCAGCTTGTTTGAGTGAAGAAGGGCAAGATCGTCAGCGTGAGCATATGGCTAAATGTTGTTTGAGGGAAGTCGCTGATATACAAGGTGAACAGCGTGCGAGCCAGTACTGATACTTGTGAGGACGCCGTCCTCAGACGGCATAGTCGCTTGCTCTGCCCATCACTGGTCTAAGACAAAGCTACAGTTTGAAAGCATGGTACATATGAATTGAAATTGTCAGGTGACGATACGAGATGGTCCTGAGAAGCGTGATTGTCAGCCTTGTGCCACACGGTGTCATATGCTGCTCAGTATGGTACAACAAGAGAGATGACGCCCTACTGCCTTACAATGCTTCTCAAAGCTTCCTCAATAGAATTTGTGAGTCGTTTACAATCGAGGGACCAGTGCCCGGACACGGCGAAAATCCTGCTGTAGTCAAGCAAATGGGATTCGGGACGACTGGTTCCAGCTGGGCCAGGATCTGCCTCTCAGGAGTTTGAAGGAACCACCCAGGAGTGCTCTTGCGGCGGTTCTTGCTGTTTGGTTTGGGGGAGTGCGATGATGGTAGCCCTTCCTAGCGCCTCCAGGTCTTTGGTAAGGACTGCTAAGTTGGTAAGGCAACATGTAATAGAGCTCCTGGAGCTTTCCAAGAATCGTGTGCCAAAGTGCATTCAGGAACTCCATGTATATTATCAGGCACGGGGCTTTTCCACTCTGGGGTTCAAGATTATCAACCTCTCGTGGTGAACCCCAGTAACTGATATTTGATCGCGAATGATAACCAACCTTGAGGCTACGCTATCATCCCTGTTGTCTTTTTAACTCGATCTACTTCACAATGGGATTTCTGGAACTGCAGTCGTGTGCAGCTTGAATTAAAGTTAACAATTTTAAAAAAATAACCAGGCAACTACCTTTGTGACCCCCCAATTCCGTCCAGTTCTAGCTTCAAACGTTTCATGATACCATTTTCACACTCATTCTGCTTAAGCTATGGTTAAGTATGGTACAGTTTCTTAAAGAGAAAAAAAAATAGTAGGCTTTATAACTTCAGCTTCCATAAGGACTTGTTATAGATGAATTGGACTGTGTCCTATGCACGGGATTTTATCGAGTTAACCAAATGTGTAAGTCCCATTATCATGTAGTAGTAGTAAATCTTTAATCATGATATGCATCTGCATACTTCAGGATTACACTTATTAAAGATGAAGAGTTTTCAGGTTGCTTTACTACATTCCAAGCTAGAGTGGAATGTAAGTTGTATAATTGATCATTGGAGATTTACTTTATGAACACAAACAAAAAATAAAACAAGAAGGTTATAAGATAGTCGTTCGGGATTGGAAAGCTGACCGTCGTCGTACCACCATCAAAAACGGATATTCCATTATCACACGACTGTAAAGTCCATGTGTTTGGATCTGAACACGTATATAAACACTATGTGGTCTCACTTTTGAGACATGTCTAAGCAAAATTATTCTGAATTATGTTCAGAGGTGTAGATGTCTAAACACATCCCAAACATTGACGTTCATGTGTTTAGCACAAACACTATGCGTTAGCTTCTAAATGCCTTTGGGGCACATTGAGTGTTTCAAACATGTTAAGGCATTCACGTTAGAAATTCCTCATCATTCGATTAGAAATGGGGGGGGAAAAAACGATGCGTGAATTTCAATGGCCTTTTTAGTGATTAGGCGCAGTGGTCTAAAGTAAATACCCACATTTTGACAAAAGTTTTTATTTCTGATTTGGTGTTTTGTTGAACTGTGACCAAAACATCCAAATGACTTACGTTGACAGCTGTATCAGTGATCCAGCTTCCCACTTTTTTCAGTGTATTGGAAGTCCAGATAACATGTGTGAAAGGTTATACTAGTCTGCCATCAAAAAATATGTAGTATAAGAAGGCATATAACAAATATGTATGGCTCACAAGTGAAATTTGGATAACTGAGTAAAAAGAAGAACCGGGGATTTGTTACAATACTGGATTTGGAGAATTCAAAACAGGATCACAAGCCTTGCCCCACCCAAAAAAAATGCCAGAACTCCAGGTCTTCACTAAAAACAAGGTCTTTGATGAAGATGATATATCCAAACAAAAGCATGTGGAAAGTTTATAAACACTGAAAAACACAGGACTCCACCCTTCAGAGGGATTCAATGTAATATTTGACAGTAAGTCAGGAAGATTTTCCTTTGAGGGCCTGCTACTGGTATCCTGGGTAACCAGTACTACCCGCTCCCAGGGCAGAGTCGGCGGCTTTTTAAACCGACACCACAATCGGGTTGCTAAGGAAATATGATGAGGAGGGTAGCTGGTGTTACCCTGGTAGAATGAAAAAGAGATCTACCTACAAAGGGCATCAGATCTGAGAGCTAATGGTGGCAATCTAGACATGCTGACGTGCATGATGGGCGGGTTGCCCAAAGGATAGGGCATCCGATCAATATCTTTTGCTTCCAATAATCCTCACACAGCATTTATTGACTGAGGGCTGAGGGTATCGGCCACCCTCGTTACAGGGACAAAACAGGATTTAAAAACTTGGGTTAAACTAATAGTTTGAAGCAGCTCTTTGAATATCAGGTTCTGGTGATGCTCAAATCTGTCGTCTCAGCGTGGGTTCGTGCCGTACGACCTAAATCCAGTAAATTTCATAAGCCACCCCATAAGTACTACAAAATACCACAAACATTGGAATGCCAAACCCCCAAATGCCACTAAATAATACAAGGGAATCCGGTAGGAGGGTGTGTGTGCAAACATGTGGGAGGTGTGCTACTGGAACCCCAAATACCACAATACCAGATGGTAGCACAACATGGCATGTTGTGGTATTTTGAGTGTTAGGGATAGGCAGCTACTAGCTATCTAGTAGCTAGTACTAACTAATCAATAGATAGAATCACTTTTCATCAAGATGGTGTCTTAGTTTATTGAACACTCTAAAGATTAATGCCCTGCAGTATGTCCACCCCGTTCTTCCGGATTGATAGAATTAAATAACCCATACACCAATTCGACCATCATTATCCTACAAGCTCTCAATTCTGGGGAAGTGTCATCTGATTGGAGATTGGCAACATCATCTCACCAAAATTTGAAAAAGGATTTATGAGTTTAAACATCAGTCTCATTCTCAATAACCTTGTCTGTAGTAGATAGCATGAACCCCTCATTTTCCATACCATCATGGCCCATGTACGACAACAATCTTGTTGAAACCTACATCTTTTTGGGTACGGCTTATTGGAACATCTCAAGACCTTCTCAAGTCATTAGATGGTAAGAACAAGTGGATGCTGTAGTAGCAGGCTCCCAATGATCTTGATAGTAATAATAAAACTTGTTCCTTCATAAACTACATTAGGAGCTAGGGTTTTAAAATTCTCGCAAAATAACCTCAGGCATTTGTGGTTGATGGATGCAGCATATCCTGGGCTCTAGTACAACAGGAGTTACTGTCCTTCATAAAAGACCTCTATCTGGCATAACATCAAAATTGGTAGGACAATGCTGCTTGAGTGAAAAATGTGCTCCCATGAAGAGAGATACAACCTCTTTTAAAAACTCAAACTAAAGGGTTTTTGTAGACAAAAAAAAAAATTGTTTTCGTGCTGGCCGCTTTACATGTGGGATTTTTCGCCGATTTTTTGTAATTGTAAATTAATTAAAATCGGCAAGCCATCAAGAGGGGGGGGGGGGGGGGGGGGGGGGGGGGGGGGGGTGTTAATTAGTGGAGTCCATGAAACCCCCCTCTGGGCCACTAAGGAAGTCGGCTGCAAATATTGTTTAACAATAGCCATGAAAGTCATTCTCAATTCTAAAAATACAAGTCTGTCTTATAAAATTGTCAACAAATTGTGAGGTTTCATATTAGAAGTTTCAAGTATACCAATAAGGTAATTCCATTGATTCCGTCAAGCGCTAATGCACAGTATCATACAGTGCTTGACGGATCAATAGTACTACCTCATGTGCATCGCTTGGACATCTATAGAACTGTTACCAAAATTTATTCCAGACTCTGTAGCCAAACTTCTACCTTAACCTAATGTGGTTAGAAATATCCTTTAATACAAGTATTGTGGCCAACACAGATATACCAAATTATCAAATTATACAAAAAAATATCAATTTGGCACCAAATCACTACAGTTGTCGCAATCGCCAACCCACCTTATCATAAACTCGGCCACCACCTTGTCGTAACTCACAGCACCTTGTCGGTAAAAACTCGCAACCACCTTTTGTTGTTAACCTCGCTTCCACCTTGTCGTAACTCGCCTCCACCTTGTCGTAACTCACTCCACTTTGGATGGATCACACTCGCCCGTCAACTCACTCCTCAACTCGCTCCACAACTCCAACTCGCCCATGTACAACTCGCTACTTAGAACCAAACTCACTCTAAACTATATTCTGTAGTTGTATGGTTCAGAGAGCTGAAAGACTTATCATTCTTCTTTGAATCTGCCCAATTTGCAGTTTTCCGAGAGGAAGGAATATCAGACATTTACCAAGATGTTTTTCCCAAAATTCCAAAACTGCTTCAAAAATAAGTAATATAATTAAAACATTTTTCAGTTCAGATTAAACAAACTTCTGATGATCGGTTGGCTTGCACGTATCAAGCTACCCATCGATTCACTGTATTGACACTGATTGATATGCAAATTAGAATGCTTTATAGCAGTAGTAGAGTAACAAACCACCGTGACAGTCGTGGTTGAGCGATACACATGTACTCAAAAGCCAAAAATTTGGATTCTCCCCCCCCCCCCCCCCCAAAATTACAGTGCAAGTCCTAAATTCTTTGAAATGGAAAAGCGTACGCTTAAAATGTTTTCAAAACAATTTTCATTTAATCTGTGTAGTGTTGTCTTAATAACAATGCCAACATTGTTTTTCGTAAAGAGAAGGGAAAAACTTGAGACATATTTATGCTACCGAACCGGGCAGCCTGGGGTTAGGTAGCCGTTACGGCTTACCGAAACACTTCGTTAGACAAAATGGTGTTTCTGTTATGACAGTTGAAGTGAAGGTGGAATTGAAGAAGTGATGATAGACCACAGATATAGAAAAGGAGATCCCGTCTGGCCGGCCATTGTTTGTCCGGCATGGATGCGCTATTGGGGGTATTCTTAAATGTTCGCAAATGCATGTTCATTTTACGAATCTCGGAATATTTGCGTTAGCGTATGCCGTTGGCAGGTATTTCAGCCGTTTTTTAACTTTGCAAACGCGTTTGTCTGATCGGTACGCCACTCGCATATACATTTGTTACATTATTTTTACCGGTTCATGATGCGGCGCCTTTGTATTTTGCCATTGTCGACAAAAAAAAAAAAGCACGATTTGTTATTTATTATCAAACTCAAAAGAAATAGAGTTACAATGTAGAGAAGCTGTGATGTGCGATCGAGGTCCGACCCGGCTTCAGTCTGGGTCGTCGACATGCTTTTCACATAATCAGCGGTCTTTACTTGATATAGAGTCGGCCCAGAGCTAATTTACGTTTGGATAGCGAAAATGAGATATGAAGAAAAAAGTACAAAACTAAGTTAGTCTAGCACTTCCTCTAGAGTGTAAAAGCCACAAAAAAAAACCACTCGGCAGTTGAGTGAGTCATCAAATAAGAAAAGGTACCGGGATATTTAGGAACATGCACTGTTGAAAAAAATCGGTTAAAAGCGTCAGTAGAGCCGCTCCTATTGTAAAAAAGAATTTAAAATCATTAAAAACACGGGTATAGAATTAAAAAACAAAACACTGACGCCCACTATGTAGAACTTGTTACATTGTTGTACCGTAAACTTTACAGTTTGTTGTAAAATCACAATCAAAGCCAGGTCAAATCCTGTAAAATTTGCATATCATACCGTATTTGTTGACAGAATTGGATGACTGTTATATACCGTGAAATTTTACTTTTTAGTAAACTGTTTATTAGCAATCACCAATTAGTATATTGATCATTGAAGTTCTTATTTAAAAAGAAATAAAGCGGACAGTTTAAACTTTTAGTTCATAATAGGCCTCTGCAAACTTTAACGGGTAAAATACACTTGGCTTTTGTATTTCCAAATACCCGCAAAATACGATATTCTATTAGCCTTTTTATACTATGTGACGGTAAGTTTCAGGGTTTAGGGTGGTTAATTTTACATGTAAGGTCCTACCGTCTATCTAAGGAATTGAGTTTCTTTTCAAAATATAAGGCCTTTCATGATAAACTTTGGTTAGGTGAAACTTTTGCTGATGTTATATTTCCACATTAAATAGAAGCTTTAAACAGCCCGTGACACTTCACCAAATCAAGACAAAACGATGTTTGTCAACAGCCGATTTTATTCTGTATAAAATAAAAAACAAAAATGATTGGATTACGGAAATTTACCTCGTTTAAATTTTATGTTTGTACGGAGAAGCTATGAAGTTAGATAGCTGGTTTTAAACCGTATTTAGTCAAGCCAGTTATTTTCCAAATTTATATGGTCCGATTTGGCTCTTAACTGGGAGTGGATAGCATTGGTAATACTATTGCTTGTTCTGGTGAAAAACAGCGTGAAAACCAGACATTGCATTTCACAAAAATACAAAACAAGATGTGAGGTCGACTCCGTAAATGTAAATACAAAGTATTGACCCTAAGTTTTAAGGTAAGGATTTAATTAACTATCAAATGCGGTTATAGTCCTTACAGTGTTGCCTCTGCTGGGGTGCGGATTTCGGTCGTATTAGATATTTATTTTGGGGTAAATACTTCAAAAGCTATGTGGCAAAGTGGGCAATAGATACACATGATCTTTATATCCATGTTTCATTTATTTAAAGGTGGGTGGGTCACCGATCGACAACCACCCCCCCCCACCACACAACACACACCACACTTACTCTACAACTTACTCTATTCAAAATGAGATTTTGTGATCAGAACGTCTTCAAATGTGGTCGAACACTGACCAAATTTTTTAATTCACCATTTTTGCTACACTATTCACCCCCCCCCCCCCCCCCCCCCTAACACCGGACCGATTAATTCAAAAAATGGACTCGGATGTTTTTGGTGACATGTGAGGGAGAAAAACATTTTTCATCATAATTGTTTTCCCCATCATACCACAACACAGTAGATGTAAAAATTAAATGAGGGAAATTTTGAAATTTGTTCATGGTTCCACAACCACGCCCACTCTAACCCTTACAACTGTGATCGGAAGGAGGGATTTTGACACGCGAGCACCTTTCGATTCTTATGTGCCATGCAAAAACTTTACGCAACCACTGCTGGGTGGCGTTCGATGTTGAGACGCTTCACGGTCATACGCACAGATCTGCGTTCGTTCCGTTTCGCGTGTTTCGTTAAAATTATTAAAAAACAACGAAATAATACCCCAATAAGCGCGTTATTTGGGTTCGGTGACAAGATTTTGTACAGGCCGGTATAGGAAGACCGGGGATCTCCTTTCTATATCTGTTGTGATAGACCGTAATATTACCTGTAAATGATGGAAGTGACACACGAAATTCACTCCGATGTCGCAAAAATTAAAGAACAGCCCTGCAAAAAAGCAATGTTTCTCCTAGGCTACTGGTTTACTACTTTTATCCAATCAAACAACCCAACTTACAGTTCAACAACATCATGCATCTGCCATAGATCGTTTCACGTACCGTGCACGTCGGCCGCGTACCTACATCCTAGCTAGGCTTAGGATCCAACATTAGGCCCCGGAGAGCATGAGAGGAGGATTATTCTCATGATCATGTAGTATAGGGGGGCTTATCGTAGCGGAAAAAAAAAAAAGCAAGAGCAACCTCGGGCTACATACATGCATATTGCCATTTTACATGTTTGCTTGCATGTGACCCACACGCTACAATCTGGCAAAGTGAAAAATGATGTGAGCCATTGTGTGAGCCTGGTTATGGGGGGTGGCATCTATAATCGGTACGGGACTGGCCGGGGAAGGGGAAATCCCAAAATGAATGTCGAAAGAAAAGAAAATTTCTGGATTGGAAGTAAGAAGTACTTTGTCCGCGCTTCATAGATTAGAGCGGATAGCCAATCGGTAAAGTGATTGGCTCCTCTGATACATAGCACCCAAATCAACAAACAGTATTTGGCGATTATAGCTTTTACCCGCGGTGTGACCCACCTCTGGGGGCTAGGAGCCAGGGCAGGGTTTGGGTGGTCGGGTGGGTTGGTAACTATTGGTTGTACAGCGCAGGCGATTCTGACTATGTTACTGCGTCAGGTTTCTTAAAAAAACTGTTGGGAAATTTTAGGGTATATCGCTGGGATGTCTTTGTAACTGAAATTCCAATATTTCAACAGACACTGCTGTTTGCCCTTGAAAATATATTACAAATGCTGCATGTTCTTAATATGGATGCTGCACATAAAATTAGTTGCGCCGGGAAACACGGCAGCCAACAACCTGCGTGTTCAACACGGTCAATGTAACAGCACGAATGAGGCAATATCAGCCGGTTATCATGCCTCACATGCTCAGAAATTCCTTGACCATGGGACAGAGAAGAGATTGTGTGTGAGGAGAATCGGAAGAATCTGCAACTGCTAATTAACCTCATATTGATCACATGAGACATACTAAATTTTAAGCCAACGAATTTCAGCCAGAGATGAAGGTTACCAGCACCTGTGACAGACCTCGACTGTGCCAATTTTTAATGCACAAGAAATTATCAGCTCGACAGACTCTGCTCCAAAATCTGACAGTGGGATAGAACTCATGAAACACTGTGTGAAATTTCACGACTTAGAGACAATGTGCAGATTGAGTAAGAGAATTTAAGCCTTCGTTCTCGGCTTAAAGGTTAAATGTTTTGAGTACATTACTAAGTGAATCTCGTGATGAATTTCAAACTCAACACAAAAGAATCGGATGGAGATCGCCGTTGAAAATCTCCAGAGTAGGTTACATAGACTTGGTGCCGATACTTCGGTAGATCTGCTGAACATGAATTTTTTATTGCCTGGGCATGACAAGCATTTTTTAAACATTCTCATTCTGAAAATATGATACTGGCAAGAAGGCATTAAACAGTGGGGGGCAAGAGATTCCAGTGCAGTTGTGAAAGGGAACAGCAAACAAAGTATGTATCAGGATGATAAGTTAATGTCATTACGAGCATTGATTATTTTACTTTTCTACAAATTGATACAGTTCATTTTCTCTACCTAGCCTCTGGCAGTGTTGTCCATAAATCTTGACGCAGCGTTTACGCATGCGTCAAGATATGACGTCTTTGTGCACATTGTAAAAATGCTGTCGCTGTAAGCCGATGCCAGCGTAGTGACGTCGTGTGTATGCAGTAGACTACATTAAAACGTGAGTGTTGATTCAAAGCGCTGGCATGTATACCCACGCGCGCGTATAAGTATAGGTGGTGCGCTAATGCACACGCAAAATCGGTCTCTCAAGCATGATGAATCACGGACTCAAGAGGAAGATAATTGTAACTATAATTAAAATAATTAACCACCTTATCGCTAGCGTATGTTAATTTGGATGAAGAAAAATCATCCGACTTAAAATATGATTCCTATACTTTCTGTTCATAATTCCTGTTTCTCGCGCCGATACTACGCCAGCATTCCCGCCACCCAGAACCATGACAACGCGTAAAAGGCAAATAAAATAATGCGTGATGTTGCACGCAGCAACTCTCGCGTGCATATGTAGATGCCTATTTCAGAAAAGGAATTGTGCGGCGAGATTTTTTGTCAGCAGTACATGTATGCCGAATTTACGGGAAACTGGGCATGTGGTTCTCACCTTGTCTTAACTATCGATAGACTTTTTAATTTTCATTGCCTTTCCAACATCGCCACCTTTGTGCCATTTTTTTGTTTTTTTGTGCTTGTGTTTGTTATGTACATGCCTGTGTGATGGGATAAACCATATAAAAGGATCATTTAAAAAAAAATCTCAATGGTGATGCAATGTCAACTTCTGAAATTATATTGGGGAACTTGTGGAGTGTACTTAATCTGGAAAATTGTATAAGTGATGAGGTTTGGAAAAATGCATATTTCATGACTTGGGAAGGTAACTACCATTTTTGATGAATTTCTTATCGGAAAAATCAATCCCTTTAAATGGTCGAATTTCCCAGGCAAGGAGCTTCTTAGATTACCCCCACTTTTCCCACCATGTGAGTGTGAAATATACCTACAATGCATGTCATGAAATTTTAAAATTAAGAATTTGCATATCAAATGTGCCAGGACTTTGGCAGCTTGTACAAAAGGGCAGGTTGCCAAGAAACCATTTTCTTAAGTGTTTAGCAAACTGCATGGCAAGGCCTTGACCTTTCGTGGTCACGATTTTGTTGGTGTATGAGAGGGTCGTCGAATGCCAAATGTGTAAAACGTATTTCAATATGGAATAAATCGCAATCCATAGTGCGCAGTTCACACTCCATATAAAAACGTTTTACACAATTGGCACTCGCCAGTGGTGTGGATAGTCTGTCTGGTTTTCACATATTCTGATACTCCTGTTGTTGACAAAAAGGGAATTTCATTCTAAATCTATAATACATAGGCCCATACTCTAGGTCATAATTTCTTGGACCTAACAAAAGCCGAGAGTTTCTCGTTGCGCGGACTGCGTCTACGTGCAACACCATGGTGCGCCGTTTTGGCGGGCGAGGGAGAGAGGAGCGTAACGTTTTTAACTGTCCAAGAGAAAATTAGAGCCATGAGTAGGTGGTAGCTGTTAGAAAAAATAGGAAAGTCATCAGTGCATCATGATGATGCATCCAACCTGCCTTACCTCATTGGGCTTTGAATGCAAACCTCAGCAACACTGGCATTGTGGCAGTTCCTATGGTTATCAGATTGCCACCTATCTGATCATCTGTGTGGCCAAATGGCCATTTGGGAAAAACCAAAAGCAACAACAAAGAACTCTTATACAATACAGTCACGCCAAACAACAAACAGTGAACAAGTGCAACTACAGTTGTGTAAGATATAAGTGGAACGTCCCCTTGGGAACTCTACCAGTTATTAAATGTACAAAGGCATTTGTGGTTATGCATGTATTTCATGTATTACTAAGAGTACTAGTAGTGTATGTAGTTTGTAGGGGATTTCATTCAAGATGTGCAATACCAGTTGGGGAACTTTTGAGTTTTAATATAATTGTCCAATATCAACAAGGTCCTGTCAAGGTCTAAATTTGTTTATATTAGTTGCTGAAAATCAACAGAGTGTTAAATATTTGATTTGCAATTTAATTCACAAAACCTGTTTCAAAAGTATTTTTCATACTGCTAAATTTGGAATAAATTTTTCATCTTGCACAATGTTTTTTTCCCTTGCATGCTAATTTGAAAAGAAAGAACGCTCTAGAAGCCAGTGTATTTCTCATTCTTTCTCTAAATTGTTCATGTTAACGACATTGACCTATTGTATTTTGTCACTCTGAAGCAAGTAGGCCAAAATCATATGTGTTGAAAAATAAGTGGGGGGGAGGTTGAATATAAGTATTTACAATGCATGCATGTAGAGTGTGCTATAATTTTATGGTGATGATAGTTAGACCAATGTTTTATTTACAAAATTTCCATTTTTAAAAAAAAAAAAAAAAAAAAAAAGTTAATAAAGGGGCTATTTGTGATCCACAGACTCATCCCCCAACTTACTAAATAAAAGTTGACATTTTTATTTATCTGAACAGCTACCTTAGTAATCGAATCTGTACCAATTCTTACGAGCAAATTCAGTTTGTAATAACAAAATTGATTTGTGTGAAATTGCAATTTTGCATTTTTTTTTAAAGGGACCAGGAACTGCCAGCACACTGCTACTGGGGGTGTGGGAACAAGCAACAGTCCTGGCAATTTGTGAACACCACGGACCACACATACCCTGTGAATTCTGCGGAATAAAGTGCACTTTATGTTTTGATCTTTGAAGGCGGCTCAGTTGATCAGCAGTGATCAGAAACCTTTTGAAAGGTCTTGTTAGACTACAATTTCCTTACAAACAGACAAGTGCAAATTTAGAAATCTCATATATTGTCTCATTGTTTCGATAGATAAAAAAAGTATGTTCCAGTAGGTCATGTTTTTTAATTTTTTTTTAAAAAAGGAATTTCCCCAGAAAATGCTCCAATGGCAAGTCAAGACAGTACTAAATTAGAAAGTTATATTATAAACAAAAATATTGATTTGGGATCAATACATAATTTATATTTAAAATTGAAATTTCTTTTTAAAAATCTCTGAGGCTATCTATTCCTCATCTATTAAAAAATGAGATCTGTCTGTCTCGGTCTGTTGGCCTATGCATTTCGTTATATGCTTTTGTAAATGCTTAAAATTCCGCTTTGACATATCTGGGCTGCATGGTTTGGCTGATATTTGGCATGAGATAGGGGTGGGCAGTATGACCTTTGTTTGTAGGGTTCAGAGTGACCCAAAGGGTCAAAGATCATCTAGAGGTAAATTTTTGTAGAAATGCTTTATGACCACCAAATTTGGTCAAAAGGACCACTGCCCTGAGCACAGAACAAATCTGAGGTCAAAGGTTACACAAGGTCTAAGGTCACACACAGGGGATTTTGTTATGTTTTGACATATGGGGTTGATATTTGGCATGAAGGTAGGGAGGACAATCAGACGTCTGTTTTCAGGGTTTCAGAATGGACCCAAAAGATCAGAAGTCCCTAGAGATCCAATTTGGGTTAGAAATGCCTATGACCACCAAATTTGAGGTCAAAGGTCACACAATAGGGTCAAAGGTCACACTGCATATCACCACAAGCAGATCCAGTTGAAGTATGAAATTGGCTTGGCCCATTGTGGGTTTCAAAGACTTATTATTAACCCCTAACCCCACAAAGACACTTTCCCGGGAGGACCACTGAATCTCACAAAACCGTACAGAGAAAAGAAGCTATGTATAAATCAATTAATCTCACAAAGTCATGCATGATAAATCAATCTTGATGAAGAAAACAAGCGAATCTCACAATAGTTCACACCATAGAATTAACTTTTACTTTTAAATCACTGAATCTTACAATTTAATCCACTGATGTCCGTGCATCCACAAAATCTCACAAAATCAGCTAACCTATCTGAGAGGCAATCAAGTGCAAGATTAGTATGGACAAGCAAATGCATTTGTTAGAAAATTGAGGGTGGCATCCTTTGCTAGTTTGGGTTCAAGTCACTGTCAGATTGGGGTGAAAACATAATGATAATATTGGAATAAACTATTTATATTAAAAAAAAGTGGGGGGGGGGGGATTTGCAGAATTTATAATCCATCTCGCTATGCGTTTTTAAAAGTGATGTCGCTCTCTTCGACTCATTTGCAAAATAGGGTACAACAATGTAGCTTTACAAATAAAGTCTATTGCATCACTGACCCATGACTCATCTGGGGTGTACACGGTTTGACCTCTGATAACCCCTCGTCGTGACTTAGAACCCCATTATGTCCCTGCCAGGGTGATCTCGAAAGTGTTCACTTACAGTATTTTTGTGTATTTTTCGTCGCCCAGCACCAAGCACAATTTGCTGTCGTCGTGGGAATGATCAAGTAGTCTTGGATGTCATATATCGGAGGTTATCATGCCCAAGTAGGGGTCATCGCTCCTTTCACTACATTGATGTGATTGCCCGAGACATCCAGCAGGATCCATCTGACATCCCCGCAACTTACTGACAAACGGGAACATTTGGCATTACATGGTGAACAGCTTCTCGGCTTTGGCCGCTAAATAGATTTTTCTGAAGTTGCAATGTATATTGAACAATAGACAAAAGAGCAGGTTGCTAGAATTATAACACTAAGTAAAAAATCTGGGATTTTCTTTACACTCAGAATGCAGGTTTTAAATGGTATCCATAAGAATTGTGTGTAAATTTGGGCTTTTCTGACTAAATCAAGAAATGTCTTTTTTCTTAAAACTTTCAGAGAATTAAAAAAGTTGGAAACAATTGTGCAACAACTTACTGAGCAGCGCAGAGAAAAGGAGAAACTACTTCAGCAACTGCATGACTCCATGAAAGCATCTGGTGAGGAAAAAGACAAGGAATTGGCAAAACTGAGAGAAAAAGTGGTACACCTTACACAAGCCCGGGAAAATGCCGAAGCAATCTGCGTATCTTTAACTGACCAAGCTGAAATGCTGAGGGAGCAAGTCCAAACTGCAAGCAAAGGTTGTGAAGAAGCTACAAATCAACTTCAGAAACAAAAACATGCAGCAAGACAGAAGGAGAGTGATGAAATTGAACATGAATTGATTAAAGTAAGTTCACCATTTGTCTCTCACATGGTTAGCTTATTAACCCTAACGCATCACCGGGGCTTCCCCTAAATGGTGTCTGAGATTCAATAGGAAGCAACACATGTTACTGACGTAGGAGAGTAATTAGAGTCATTTGTGATTTTTCAAAAGGTTAAAATGTTTCTGAGAATGGGGAACGGTTTTTACACTTTTGACCAAGTTTGATTTGACCTTTTTTGCAACTTCCCCTTTCTGCAAAATGTTGTTACGTAAAAAAAAATTAAAAAATTAGCTAAGAACTTTGCACCAGATGACCTTTGAACCTATTTATGTTAGTGATTATTTTGTTAATTCTTTACCTTTCAAAAAATTTGATTTGCAAGTTGTGTAAAAATTGATTAGAAACTTTTGACACCATTTGTCCATTTTGAGCTTTTGCAAATATGCTCTTCCTCATTAGCAGAAGGCTTTTCAGCCATCTCCTGTGTGGGACAAGCGGCCTCACCGGCTCTGCGCAGCAATAAGTTTTTCACTAGCAGTACTTCCAGGTTCGCCAAATGACCTTGTGCACGTCTCGTCTGCCAAATTTGGAAGGTCCAACGTACACTTGACGTTTGGGAAAGAACCCGAAAGTACTTTGGGAAAATAGTGGAAAGATCTAGGGTCGGGAGAATCCGGTTTGAAAACTTCAAATTCAGCGCTGCCGATTTTCGGCAATTCGCGTTTTTTCCGCGCACCGATAAATCGGCAATTTCCGCACTAATCCGCGCAAAAAAAGTCCCAAAATCCATCCCCCCATAGATAGTAGTCAACATGTCAATAACAGAATGTATACAATTAATCATACATTTAATCAAAACACACAAATCCCGTTGCCCGACACTTAATAAACCCAAAATTTAAATAGCTAAAGAAGGTAATGAAGTAACGATACCGCAAAGAGTGTCAATCTTTATTGATAACCGCCAAACATGCCGTACCTCCTTAATAATACGGCGACGACCTTGTCTCACATCCGTCTGACGCCTTTGTGATTATGATCGCCGATTCTCAAGAACTCTACAATCCACCTGTCAATCATTAGTCTTCTTTTGTTGACCGTACTTAATCGAATTAATATCATACATTTACTCCCAGGTCCCAATCGATCCATCACACTGCACAACTCTTTAGTCTGTTTCGGGTTACACTATTTGCAGCGCCATGAATTGAGCTATGTATAGATCAATGACTGTACGTCCATAATTTTTGGCAGCACAGTAAATAAACTCTTTTGATGAACTGTCATCCAATTTGTAAAGCATGCAAGCTACGAATTTGATAGAGTACCATCCCGGGAATACCATATCAAAAGTGGGGAAAAAAATATTTTGAATTTCGAATTTTTAATGATTAATACTAATACTTTCATTTTGAAATTGAAAGAACTCTCGCTAAAGCAATGTTTCTAGCGCTTTTTATTTTTTTCTCCTATGAGTATTTACAATAAAGCAACTACCTTACCCCATTAGTTAAATGGATCAATCCAAACATTTAACAGTAAACAACAGTCTATTCAGTATGTAATCGGGGGGGGGCTGACAGTTGCAAGTAACAAGAATAAACAACGGTAATTTAAGTCCGATTTTTATTAAAGTGCATTTAAGAATAACAACCTAGATTTGAAGTCCAAAAAATTCTTGTGTGTTTGAATTGCTAAATGCATTTATAAATCGTAATTAACTGGCCGTCGTTCATACATCTACACGATTCACACGTGGCCTTGCGGCAAAATTTGAATACAATGAAAGCTAATAAACAGAGAATTAAATTCGAATCTTAACTGGTATTGCAAATTTGCGAGTTAGAAATTACATGTGTGTGATCAATTTATCATGTTTGTGTATAGTTACATGTGTGGTCTGAGGCTGAAATGTCATAGAAGATAAGTATATTTCAAAACTATCTTATGGAATTTTCGTTCTTGGAATTTCCCGTTTGTTCGCAATCAGCTCAGGGTGAAGCAAATACAGTATTCACTCACGCTCCTGCAGGGATATGGATCAGCTAAATACTGGCTAATCACTGATGTAATTTATGGATGATAGCATACATAAGAGTAGCCTACCATGAAATGGATTTATAAACTATTCGATCATGGATTTCAAGGGTGAATTAAAACTTCTATTCACCATTTGTTTTAATCGTGGTCGGCCAACTTTTGATCAGTTGCCTGCCCGCCCATGAGCTTTACTCTTTGTGATTCCTTAAAACTGTCCAAGAGACCGCGCACAAGTTTTGACTTTGGAACCCGTGCGATGCTGAGACCCACGAGCAGGGTTCGCAGTTTCTTTCCACGGCGAAAAAAACGCGGTTTTTTTCCGCGGTTTTTTTTTTTCCACTTGGAAGAAACGGGTTTCTTCGCAGTTTCTTCCACTGAAAGCGGAAGAAACCTCACAAGTCATTTAAAATGTTCTATTTTAAAGCACTGACTTCCAGTTTTGGTTTTATAGTTATACAGTGAATGAGATATAGTGAAATAATTCCAAACAAAACCATTCTGGACCCCCCTAGCTAACCCTGCAAATGCATATTAACCTCACATTTATTCACAAGCCTAATATAAAAAATTACTTGAAGAATGATTCCCTTTTCACACCAGCAAGCCCAAGCAGAGTCTCGTTGTAAAGACTTGAACATCTTCAAATATGTTATAGTCCTCCCTAACCCAGGTTCTCCCACTGAGCATTACAACAAAAGAACACTTACAGGTGGCTACTTTATATGATTTGTATTTTAAAATTAACAATTGGCCATACAGATTTTTAACAGCTTTTTCATTGTTTGTAATCACAATTACAACTCTGATAGTATAACTTGCACATTGAAGACTTGGAAAATAGTTACACTTATCATCAATTTGTACAAGTCAAAACAAAATTGTGACAAATTTTACTATATACTTTGCAAGGTATACTAACAAGCTATAAACTTGGTAAATTAATTTTGAAAAAAACAACCATTGAAATTTAAGTAATCTAACGTAGCCTTGATTATTTGAAGTGCAAAGCAATGAAGGTGGTTGTAATTTAGTATGGGTTGTTCATATAATCATTTCTTTTTTTTTTCTCCATTTTCTTCAATTCTTTCTTATTCTTCAGTTTTCTTCTTTTCTTCCGGAAGAACCTGGAAGCAAACACCTTTTTTCCAGTTCTTCTTTTCTTCTTACCTTCCATTCTTCGGAAGAAATGGTTTCTTCCGAGTTTCCAAACCCTGCACACGAGTACCGTCAGGAATTATATGCAATCGAGTAGTGTGCCCTAAGGTTGAATAATTAACGGCCCATTATGATCACTGGGACAACTGTGTGCCTTTGCAACTCTATAACGACATATCCATAGGTTGGGTCTACTACAATACCCAAGTAACAACAAAGAGAGCAATTAGATTGTGCTTGAATCGCGGCATGGTGGTGCTAATGCAACCCTGATCATCGGAGTTGTATCGAACGCCTTGCTGCGATCATTAAGTTATCAACTTGCCGACCACATCGATTTTCTTGCCAAACACATTTTGATCGTTAAGAAAAACGTCGGGCAAAAGTTCAATGACCTTTTCTGGTAGAAAAAAATACGGACGAAATCCGCTGTTTTCCTTTCCCCTCGCGAGAAGGAAATTCCGCGCGGAAAGGCACATCCGGCGCATAACATGTCATTTTTTTTTTTCCCGCGATCGCGAGGATTCTCCCCGGAAACCCTAGCACGATCGGATGGGGTTAAGATGGCCTCTGTACTTGTTATCCTCCTGTGGGCCGACGCCCGTAAATCAGCATGGAAGTAATTGTTTAGGTGGTTAAAAACAGGGTGGCCCAATAAAGATAATTTGCCCAAATCACAGTAAATGGTCGGAAAGATCGCCCCTAAAAAAAAATCACTAAAGTCAACGGCAACACCACGGAAGTCCCATAGAAACCTGTATAAATTTTGTCCAAGAATCCCGGTAAAAAAAAAATTGGTGGGCATCGCGTAAGCCTTCCGAAGTACGCCCACTTGGGGCTACCAAATCTCGGGTTTGGCAACACTGGTTAAATAGGTGATCCAAGATGTATTCCAACCACCCTATCATCAAACCCTGTTATTCTGACAGCTTATACCAGACCCCTGTCTATGCATTGTTGGTACCTGGGAATGTTTATTGAGTTGCCCAGTCCTATGATAAACCGATTCTCTCCATCTGTAGGTTCGATGTCTGTGTGCTCCGTGTCACACATTGTTGATGAGTGGTTTATCTCTAGCTAATTGTGGTTTTTAAATTTTACTTGGTCACTTTTATTTTATGGCTACAAGGTTATTTCCACTCCATAGATAGGGGCCTGGTTCTCAATTTGAGTGATTTCACATTCTCTGGTCTCTGCATATGAAAAACCTACACTTTCAATTCAGGAGGTATTACTGTACTGACCCTAGTATAGTCCCCCTATTTTTTAACCTAATTAGCTTGATTGCAGGGGTGGGATTATAATGTAATCTCCGCTCTAACATGAAACACCACAAACCTAAACATTTAAGTCTTTGGGCAGATTTCCACTTATTCAGATATTTCCAGTGTCAATGAATGTGATCAGGACACATGTAGAAGAACTGATGCATGAACCCAATTACTTGGTACCGAAATCACAAGAAATACTTCCAAAAACCGTAATGATTATAACAACAATTGCCTGTAGTCTATTGCCTTCCAGCAAAAAAACTTATGGTGGGATGATAATGGATTTTCTACTCTTCTTTAGATTCTTTCAAAAACTGGGGGTGGGATATAATCGCAGCATGGACTAGAGCTCGGGTCAGTACTGACTTCCTTGCAGTAGACTATGCCGTTAAAACCTTGAATAATTTCAAGCCGTACCTGTTGACACATTTCAAAGCTAATTTATTAAACTGACAAAAAACCCTTCCTGCAGGCTTGAGTTTTCACAAATCATTTGTGTAGTATTAAGTAAGGTTAAAAATTGTTTGCGTGGAGGAACAATTGTGTATGCAGTCTTCAATTGCATGGGATTCCCATATTTCACAGAGCAGATGATTGTTGTAACAACTCACATGCTTGCTCAGTATCAAGAGATAAATCACTATTTGATAACAAAAGCTTGTGTGGTGTGTGCATCAGCCATTGCCAACGGACACCTTCTCTGCCTAATTGGCTACTTTTGAATGACCAAAAAGACAACCTAATGAATTAGGCTTATTGGGCCAGAATACATGTCTAGAATGCCATATACCATAAAACTTATAATAGTCAACATCTTGTGACTGTAGGGGGGTCATTTTGTTTATGGTGCAATCTCCAGAAATTGCCTTCTAATTAAATGATTAAAGATAAACATATGTACAATTCAGCAACCGGCCATTTTTAGTACATTATATTCTTGGCATACTCAAATAGCTTAGTTCATGACATATGGTCAGACCTAATCAGGAATTGACGCACGCAACATGTCTGGCACGTTGCAGCACGTCGGGAAACTATACACAACAAGATACTGTTTTCCGAAAATGGTAACACCCCTAATTCTGCAACTTGAGAGAATTTATCTGCTGGTGGTTATGAATCTAGTGTTTTGGGAGAAATCCATTAAACATGGCATGTACGTTTGTAATCAGGAGTAGTGGTCTTGCCGTTCTGAAAATTTATGGGAATAGTCGTATGAGTAAAGCTGGTCTGATCCACTCAGACCTTCAGTGTAAGCCACCTCGCAAAATTATTTAGATCATTCCGGAATTATATCACCACCACAAGTTTTTGAAAGAAAAAATACAATGTCAACCTATTTCAAAATCCCCAATGTCTCTCCTGGTGGCCCGGAAAGTATTGTCCTACGCCCCACGGTCTGTGTGACAGACTGCAAAGATTAATCATCTAACTTGATACTGTGTGGGGAGACTATATTTACCAGTCTCGTCATAGAGAATGTGTGTAATGAATTAAATCCTCAAATATTCCAAAAAAACAAATGGGTTGTCCATCCACATCAGAGGGTCCGTTACGAATTTTGTTTTGGAAAATGTATCATATAATGGTCTGAACATAGAACCTAACAAGAATTTTTCACCGTTTTATCGGCACTGCTAGAGTTCTTTGCAGAACAGAAAAGTACACGCAATCAACGAGGGCCGCTCCATTTTTCCCCCACCAAAATGGCTTGTGTTGTGAGTATTGGTTTCTTCGTCCAGTCTTGAGAATTTTCAAACACTGGTTCACTTTACGCCAATTGTGTGTTTTCCAATTATTAGAAACAGGTTACATACTTATCGCGCGCCGTAATCATTCTTATGGAACTTTTGGGCTTTTAAGTTTTTGTTTTCAAAGTTTTTGGTGTGATCCATTCTAAATTAAATACTGCAGGATGGATGGAGTGATGACAAGGGAGAAAAGGACATCCTCTTACTATTATGGAATGATACACAGATGGATTTTGAAGAGAACCTACTACTTTGTTGTTGTTTTGTAGTTTAAAAAAAAAAAAATAGGACAGAGCCTACTAGAATATTTGAAAAATATTGAATGCAATGTTGAAGAGAAGAGTGTTACACGATGTTAAATGAATCTCTGACATGATTTTTTTGAGAGGAATTTCCATTGTAGACTAATCTGCATTTTTTTTTAAATTTTCGTTTGTAGAATACAGATTTTAAAACTTTGGATTTTACTACTGCTTCTAGAATATTTATTGCAGCAACCCATTTCATTTAATACAGTTTCTCTGGGGTATTTCAGGTGTCCCGCCATCTCATTTATACTAACTACTGACTGCGATTCATATCCAAAACATGTCCTGACTTGTTTAAGTGTATGTGGTGCAACATGCGCAGAAATTTTGAAACACTTACAGCAATAATATATCACGGTAAATGAAAAATTGGATTTGTCGGTGTTATATGGCAGAATAACCATATTAAAAGTGGCAACAAGAAATTTTGAGACAATCAGAATTTCAATTATATTCACCTATAAAACATAGGGCCCTAGGCTGAATATTTGTATTTCACTGCAATACAAAATTAATAAAACTTTCACAATTTTTTGGACCAAAGAAGTAGGCTATTCCCTCATCCTTTCAAGTGGGGGTTATTTCAGAGGAAAGCTTTACAATCAGTAGCCAAAAAATTGGTGATTTTAACTTTTTTAACTGTAAGTGAATCACCTCGCTTGCGACCATTTTTACAACTCCTTTGCAGGTGCATTTTTCATAAAGACTCTCAGGCCAGAGTGCAACAGGGGGTACATGCTATTTCAGGGGGCACATCCTAGCGATACAGAGACCGTGGTTAGAACTGCACTGATTGGGAGGTCCGCCAGACGGGCACCTCCCTCTTCTTTTTGCAGCATTGGTCATGTGGTAGCGTGGGGGGGGCAAATTTGAAAGGCCTGTTTACTCATTTTCCTCACCTCTCATGAAAAATTGTTTTTTCATCAGTATAGTTGTAAAAGTTCTTTCACTGAGATTTTCTTCTTGCTATCGACATGACAATTTGTTTTTTGTTGGCATCCTCTTTACATGTAAGGCACATTTTTTCATGTCATGGGTGACTTCCTGATTGGAACGAAGGATCGGCATATTTTCAGTGTAAAATTGTATATATGATGTAACAATTACAATGTAAGTATGGAATGAGTAATTTCCTCTGGGAACCTAAACTAACTTAACCCTACCAAAAGTTTTTAAATATGGGTGATTATTTTTGGTACCTTTTCATTTCCACTGTGACGTTTTCAGTGGTAATCAAGGTTTTTAAGACAGGGTAGCCAAAAGTAATTTTGCAATTGTGAATAAATGGAGTTGGAAAGTCGCCCAAATCAACTAAATGTTGTTGGACAACTCTGGAATCCCATAGAAACCGTTAGTTTAAAATGGCAATCAATCAAATTTATTTCATTAACATTACAAAATAAACATCAAACAAGACACGCGGAAATGGGGAGGCTAATAAAGGCCAATAAGCCTAAAATGTTCTAGCCCCTGTCTAACAAAGTTACATATGATTCATTTAGTTTTTTTACATAACATTGTATTCCAACAACAAACGAACAATCTGACATAAAAACAAACATCAAGAAAGAACAATGCTTCAAGATACAATTACGTATGAATTTGAACAATAAATGCAAGTGATATCGAAAAGAAGAAATGACAGTAAAAACTTTGGGGCGTTGCAGTAAATAAGCTTTCCCAGGGTCGTCCATCGGGAGTTGGGCTATTTTCAGAAGTATGCCTGGTGTGGGTGCGCTCCATACACTGGTTCACAACTCATGTAGAAGAAAATCCAATTCTGCTTTCAAACATCCGCTTTAACTTTGGTGATTGCTTTCCTTGAGTGTGGCCACTAACAGTAAACAACAGATTGATGGCTTCTAAAGAAGGATATCATCAGCACCTAGTTTGCCACAATACCTGTACTCTATTTGTTGCAAACAAATACAGTCCAACCACTCCCAACATTACCTCTTCCATGAAAGCAGGGGATTTGTTGCAAATTAGCCTGCTATGATCAATTAACGGTACCTGGGTTTTAGAAGTGCAAATTCCACATGCTGTACTTGTAATCTGGAGTAGTGTCTTGGCCTGGTTCTGAAAAGTTTATGGGAAATAGTCAGTATGAGAAAGCTTTTCTGATCCACTCAACCTTTCAGTGTAGCAACCGCCAAATTATTAGATCATTAAGGTAATTATTCACCACCTCAAGTTTTGAAGAAAATACATGTCACAACCTATTGTCAAAATCCCAATTCCTCCAGGGTGGGCCGGAAGATTTTCCCACGACCCACGGTCAAAGGTAGTCACAGACGCAAAAGATATCATCTAACTTTAATACTGGTGTGAGAGACTATATGTTCCATTCCGTCATAGAGAAGTGGTGAGTGAAATTAATCTCAAATATCTCCAAAAAAACAAGGGTTCCATCCACCTCAGAGGTCCACTATATTTTGTTTTGAAAATGTATCATAATACTGGGTCTGAACTATAGAACCTAACAGAAATTTTAATCAGTTTTTATCGGCACTGCGATGTTTGCAAGAAACAGAAAAGTGCACAACGCAATCACTCGGGCGAATCCATTTTTCCCCCACAATTCTTTTTGGATATTCCAGTCTTGAGAATTTTTCAAACCCTGGTTTCAATTTACGGCCAATTTTTGTTTCCAATTTAGAACAGGATTACGTACTTATCGGACCGCCGTAATCCATTCTTAGTGCTTTTGCTTCTTAAAGTTTTTGTTTTCAAAGTTTTTGGTGTTATCCTTCTAGAAGATTAAATACTGCAAGGATGATGGAGTGTGACAAGGGAGAAAAGGACATCCTCTTACTATTATGGAAAGGATACAGATGGATGTTGAATAGAACTACTTTTGTTTTGGAGTTAAAAAAAATAAGGACAGCCTACTAAGATAATTTTGAAAATATTGAATGCATGTTGAAGAGAAAGTGTTACCGATGTTAAAGAATCCTCTACATATTTTTTTTTTGAAGGATTTTCCATTGTAGAGCTAACTCTGCATTTTTTTTTTAAACTTTTCGTTTAGAAATACAGATTTTAAATTTAAACTTGATTTACTACTGCTTCTAGACTGGTATTGCATCAAACCCTTTCATTTAATACATTCTCTGGGGGTAGTTCAGGTTGTCACAGCAATCTTCATTTATACTGCGTTCATATCCAAAACATGTCCTGACTTGTTTGTGTATGTGCTTGCACATGCGCAGAATTTGAAACACTGACCAGCATAATATACGGTCAAGTGAAAATGGAGCAGGTGTATTATGCAGAAGAACATATTAAAAGTGCAACAGAGATTTTGATACAATCGATTTCCACTTATTTCAATATAAAACATAGGGCCTCTAGGCTGAATTTTGTATGTTCTGCACTACAAAATAAGAATTTCACATTTTTGGACCAAGAAGTAGGCTAATTCCCTCATCCTTTCTAGGTGGGGTTAATTTCAGAAGGGAAAGCTTTACAATCAGGGCAAAATTGGTGATTTTAACTTTTTTAACTGTAAGTGAAATCACTCGTTGCTCCTGTTTAAAACTCCTTTGAGGTGCAAATTTTCATAAAGAAACCCCTCAGCAAGAGTGTAACAGGGGGTACAATGTATTTCAGGGGCACATTTTCCCTAGACTGCACTGATTGGGAGTCAGCCGGACCTCCTCCCTCTTCTTTTTGCAGCATGGTCAATTTACTGGGAAATTGAAAGGCCGTTTCACCTCCACTTATGCCTCACCGCTCCGGAAAATTGTTTTCATGTATATTGTAAGTTCTTTCACTGAGATTTTCTTCTTGCTATCACAGACAATTTGTTTTTGGTTGGCATCCTCTTTAATGTAAGCCACAGTTTTCATGTCGGGTGACTTCCGATTGAACAGAAGGATTGCATATTTCAGTTTAAAATGTATATTGATGTAAAAAATTACAATATTAGAATGGATGAGTAATTTCCTCTGGGTACCCTAGAACTCACGTTAACCCCTGACCAAAAGGTTAAAAGAATGGGTGGTTTAG
Organism: Ophioderma brevispina; assembly: GCA_023653785.1. Taxonomy (NCBI): domain Eukaryota; kingdom Metazoa; phylum Echinodermata; class Ophiuroidea; order Amphilepidida; family Ophiodermatidae; genus Ophioderma; species Ophioderma brevispina. Next base: position 40,720 of record JAMKCH010000111.1, read on the forward strand.
TTTAGGTAACCTGTTTCATTTTCCACTGTGACAGTTTTCAGTGGTAATCCAGGTTTTAAAGACAGGGTAGCCATAAAGTAATTTGCAAATTGTGATAAATGTAGTTGGAAAGTCGCCCAATCACTCAAATGTTGTGGACACTCTGGAAATCCCATAGAAACCTATTTCAAAAATGTTTTTTTTGCAATCAATCAATTTTATTTCCATTCCACATTACAAATAAACATCAAACAAGACGACGCGAAATGGGGAGGGAGGCTAATAAAAGGCCAATACGTCCTGAAAATGTCTAGCCCCCGGTCTAACAAAGTTACACATGTATTTTTTACATATACTTGTAATTACACAACAACAAAACTAACAATCGGAACAATAAAACAACACAAGAGAAAGAACATGCTTCAGATTACGATTATGTATGAATTTGACAAATAAATGCAAGTGTATCGAAAAGAAGAAATGACATGAAAAACTTTGGGCGTGCAGTAAAATAAGCTTTCCTTCCAGGTCGTCCCATCTGGAGTTGGGGGGCTATTTTTCCAGAAGTATGCATGGTGTGGTGCCCGCTCATACACTGGTTCACAACTCATTAAAAAAATCCCATTCTTCTTTCAAAACAGCCCTCTTAACTTGTTTGATTGTTTCCTTAGTGTGCCACTAACAGTACACAAACAGATTGATGGCTTCTAAAGAGGATGATCAATCATCACGCTATTTGCCACAATCATGTACTCTATTGTTCAAACAAATAACTTCCACCCTCCAACATTACCTATCATGAAGCAGGGGATTTTTCAAATTAGCCGGCGAATGAATGCAATTATACGGTACCTTTTTAGAGCAAATTCCTACAGTATACATTCCATCTTTTCTTAGGGGGAAAGACCCCTTTGGGGGCTAAAAAAACAACTTTAAATTAATTCAGGGAAAAATTACCTTTTTATTGCTTTTTGTTTGGACCCAAATCAGAGTGTTCTTTCAAAAGTTATGACCAAAAGGTGGCTTTGACTGAGTCAAAATTAACTTATAATATTTCTTATGTATTTTTAATTGTTTTCTCAAGCTGCGATATTTAATATTTTCCACTTTAACGGATATATAACTCAAAGAAGTAATTTAGTTATTGATCTCCTAATTTTCATCACCATTATTTGTGAAATTCAAGTACTTAATCTCTAAATGGATCATGAAAGTAAATAGCATTTCTAAAATCTACAAAAACCTAAAAACAGTGTTTCTATACTAAATTGTCCGATTCTCCAAAGTGACATTTTACGATATGAAATTGCCTTGCAAACCCTGATTCTCAATCAATTTAACCCTATGGAGATGGATAAAAAGCAAATTAGAGATTAAACGGGCTCCACAATGAACTAGGATATTTTTTCTTTAGGCCCATAGGAACCATTTTTTGGGGGTCATTGCCCCCCAACAATAATTGTGCATTTACTTTTTGCTTGAGAAAACAATAATACATGCATCCTCCGGGAAATTTTGCCTATGATTTGGGAAATTTGTTGCACCCACCGGGAAATTGCCCCATCCGAACCACCGTGCTGGCTAAGCGCTCCTGCTCAGGTTACAAAGTTGGAAAGAGTTCCATATTTACCCCCTTTAAAATTGTACATGAAAACAAATTCTTTTTTAATTTAATAAAACACAAAAACACTAACAAATAACCCTAACCCTAAGGCCGAAAGTAAAAAATTTGTTCCTGTAGAACTTCACGAAGAGGGTACATAGGAACTCTTGCCAAATTTGTTTTTGCAAGGATGTCGAAATTGAACTATGGTACATGTATTTTGTTTGGAACCAAGTGGCAATGTTTGTAGTATTGTTATTTTGAATTGCTTTTTCTCCATAATTTCTGAAAAATAAGTTTTAACGGTATCACGTCTTATTCTTATGATGACATTTTCTCCCACACATGAAGCTTCACCAAAAACATCTGATACAAATTATGACCTTAGTTTAATTGACCAAGCTATAGTTTCCAAAAAAATGGGCAAGTCACACAGCAATAAGCCTGTCTTTTAAAAATTGTGAGACCATTTACTTCGGGAGTATTGTGAGAAACAATCCCAGGGGTTGAATTCTTCAGGATTTTCCTCACTATTTAAATTTTAGCCTGATTCAAAGTCATTTTAGGTCATTTTATGCTGTTTTGAAGGGTTTTTTACAAATTCAGAGATTTTTCACACACTCATCACACCTGAAATCCTTTCAATTTTTCTCTTTGTTTACAGAATCAGCCGTTTTCACTTTGGAGAATGATAATATGCACAATTGAAAACTTGTAACCAGGCCTCCAATCACCTGACACCCAAAACTTACACCAGATATCCAACACTCTGACACTTAACAATCTGACACCTAACACTTGACAGCCTGACACCTGCCACCATCTTAGTCATCAATCAAATTCATCACGATAAAAACCTCTCTCAATGTCCCAATGGGTATGTGGAGACTTCAGAGTTCTTGGGAGTTAAAGTGTCATTAGAATAAAGTATTTACTATTCCCGAGTCTTGGTTTGGGAATTTGATGAGTCTATAGCATAAATTATTTCCTTTTCAGAATCAGACATTTTAGGCTAAGCCTTTTCTCTCTATTTCCCCTATGTCCGTCTACTCTGCATTTTCCTTATGTTACACAGGCCTGCCTATTGGTGGTCACAGTATAACCGTGTCACTTTTCAGGTTACGGCCATGATAGGAGCAGTCGTATCAGGATCACGCGCCCCGGAATCTTAGCCGCAGTTGATAATACGGCAATTGATTTGTGAGATGCTAAAGAATAAGACAGGACAACGTTTGTAACATGCCTATTTGAGACTAATATTTCATCTGAACCAGTAGGGTTTTTCCCCAGGAATGTTAAAATTTAAAAAATGCTACATGTATATGTTGATGATAACATGTCATTGTCGATGTGCCTTCATGCATGCACAAGGACAGCAACAAAAGAATAGGGAAAAGGCCCTCTTCAGCCTCACCTGAAGTGAACAATATGTAGTTTTGCAGCGTGACTGCTTTTGTGTGTTTCCCTTCTGTTAACAACGCATGACGTTTCCTTCTTCCTGGTTGACTGCATGATGTTTAAAAAGATACCAAAATACCCCAATATGGCAATCCTCTTTCACAGTTTGTTTACTTTTTCAAAGAACAGGAAGTTTTGTGTAATAGTAAAATAACGTTCCAATATCAGAAATGTATGCCGCTTAATAGTTAGAAATTCAAAGATTTGTTGTGTGGATTAGGTACCGGTGATTCAAAATGACCTAATATTGTTTTTTTTATCCCTTATATTTTTGTTGATTAGGCCTTGAAAGAGAACAGAGTTCATCTCCGCTTCCTGTAGCTCAAAACCCTTAAAAGAACTATACATTTTTTAGTCAAAAAGCTATGCACTACTCGGAAATTCTTTTTTATTACATATTTAGACATCTTTATTTTTCGTCCGCATCATGTCCAAATATTCCTCTTTTCTTCACCAGTTTAAAAAACAAAACCCACATAATGTTACGAATCTCTTGAAAACCTTAAAAAAGAGAAATGCAGTAAAATGTGATTTTTACATGTATGCGAGCAAGATGCTTGGACGGACTTTTTTTCTTGGTCTTATAGAGACTCAGGAAAGTGTCAGAGCAGCACCTGGGGGAACAGCACTTAGCAGCGAACCTTTTTTGTCTCTTGACATGTGATCAGGATTTAGAGGCACTGCCTGCTTCTAAATGCTGCTGTGACATTAACCCTCACTTATTATTTCTCTTACTAAGTTCCCAGAAAGGAATTTATTTTTCTCTGGCCTGTATAATTTGGCATTAGTTCAAATGTCCTCTTTGTATCATCTCAACATAAATGAATTAACTACAGCCTTAAAAGCAAACTGCTTGATTACATACAATTTACCAAACATACTAACTTTTATATGAAAGGCCATCACCAAAACATCACTTCCAAAATTTCATTTGACTCTCTCATGTAATGCGTACCTGCCAACCAAGTTCCCTGTTTTATAGGAATCATCCCTATTTTGAACTTTCCAAATTGCAAAAAATAGGGATATCCTGATTTCTGAAATTTCAAGCAAATCTTGAAATAATTCTATTGCCAGAAAAGTCCTGAAATACTGGGATCCTGAAGCTTTTCCTGCCGCTTCAAAAACACTAAAACCCAGTAACTTCAGGAGACTGCCTCCGTGTACTCCACTAGAGGCCTTAAAGTGGATCACAAATAGACACCACCCCTAAGGGCTTTCGTGATGAGGTGTTTGCGGCACGTGCATTCCGATTTTGGGGTTCTAAATGTTGGCAGGTATGGTAATGTGAGTGATAATTGCATGTACTATTACAATAGCACATGCTGTACAATTAATATCTGAAAATTGTAAATAAGCCATGTTTTAGCTTGTAACTTCATGAGAGAAGTTAGCCAAAATATTTTGCAGATGAGATGAGAAAAATACAAGACGTAATTGTTACCAAAATCTCAGGTTTGAATAATGAGTGATGAGTTAGAGGCTGAGGATCGGTAGTGCCCCTTCTATATTTGTCGTAATAAGTATGTCATGTCAACATGTAGCTGCAATTGTCTGGATTATGTTGCTATGAATAGAAATAGAGGTTAAAAACAGAAATGTGACTCAACTATTACATGGGTAGTTAGGAAATGAGTTATTGGATGTGTTTCAGTGTACATGTATTTGTGTACAACTGAAATTCAAATCCCCCAAAAAACCTTTTCACAATGATTCTGCTAAATTTATTTGGGGTAAAAACTTTACTAGCATAACAGGCATGATCATTCTGAATATTTATTTTTTTTTTCTTTCACTCTTTTTCAACACAGATGAAGCGTGCCTCCTCTAATCTAAAGCCCGAGGAGCAGGTTCGCATCTTGGAGCAGCAAGTTGATCAGTTGGAAAAAGAGAATGCCAGACTGACTGACCAACTCAAGGAAGTCATTGGGATGAACACAAGGTAATTACTGTCAGGAAGTGCAAAAGAACCTGATCGATGGCTCACCACCTTAACGAGGTGATTGGGTTTGCGTGTCTCTTTGATCCGGTGAGCTATGCTGGCTGGAGCATTGGGAGCTCCTGGTGGGGTCCCAGGCTCCTGGTAGGGTTACCCAAGCCAGAAAGGTCAACGGGTAGAGACCAGACAAAGAGTGGCCTTTGTGTACAGTGGAATACTCTGCAAGTTGTGAGATGGTCCGTATTCAATGATTGAAAATTGTAAAATTAGGCACTGTGTATTGTACCATTGTGTGCAAATGAGACCAAATGTTTTAGATCAGTGGATTTTAAATGGCTTCCTAAATCATATTCTATTAAAATTTGATCACACCATGCAGAAGTGTTGTATTGTACACGTAAACTCAGTTAAAGCTAGTAGTTTTATTGCAACTCTCTGTAAAAAAAAAATATTTATTACATGTAGTGTTGCAGTTAGTAATAACCTTTGGCTTAGATTCCATCTTACCCCCACTCAGTGATCCATTGCTTTAACATAAGAGAGAATAGTAAAAGGATCTATGCAAGCTCATGTGTAGTACTAGATCCTGGATAAGGGTGTACGGTAAGTACAGATGTTATACTTTAATATGTGATTCAGCAAAATCAAAAATTTATTTTCCAAATTTTATTTTATGTGCCAATTTTTGGGCTTGATTTTGCTGAAAAGTGAAAACTCCTTCTTGGTTGGACTTGCAGTTCAAACGATATGGCAAATTTAGTGTCGCCCAGAACAATGAAACATTAATCAATATCGGGGATAAATCACTCTTCTAGCTTATCACATCCCATATAAGGAGTGGAAGAATTCTTTTTGTATGAGCTAATTTATTATTGAACAAATAATAGTGCTTAAAATATTTCCAAGAGGAAGGCATCAAGTTATTTTTATTCAAAGAGTAGCTCATGAAATTGTAGCAACAAGTTCCTTTACTGTTCAGAAATTTTGTAATAATTTACTTCCTTAAATTCTAAATAGAGTCCACTTGAAATGTATGAGATTCTTAGTTTTATTTAAAAAGCTGGGGAAATACTCTTAGAATTAAGTTGAATAACAACTATATCACAAAAACATGCCATTTTTGGAAATCATGAATTTAACATATAAGGCATGTTTGGTAAAATTTCTTAAAATTGTAGGATAATGTCAATTAAATTGAAACAAATTTAGAAAGTGCAGCGGGCATTCCTGCATTCCCAACATTGGCTATATCCCATCAGTAAAAATTGTCACCATTTCATTTTCATTTTCTCAATAAAACACAACTTTCTTTTTCTCGCCTAAACATGTTCAGGAAGAGCCTATTCCATGTGTGTGGGGCATTTTGGATAAAGATTCATTAAAGACACACTGGCATATTTTGAAAACAGTTTAGGATTCCAAAATCAAAATATGGTCAACATTCAAACATATTTATGAAAACACTTCAGCCACTCTCTTGGTCACAGGAAATCAATAATTACTACTTGTTGTGACCAGCTTCAATTTAGGGTTCAAGCATCATTCATGAAACCTTCACAAGAGTTATCAGGTGAGACTAGATGTTGCAATACATAAATGACCACCTCCTTTTTAATTTCACTGTATTTGTCACTGAAACTCTTCTGTACATTTCTTATGATTACTACAGATGGCAGCGATATAATGATCAAAGAGAAGCATACGTCATTAAGTTAAGCAAAACCAGTTACCAGCAACAGTCAAAAATCACCGTCCTGGAGCAGAGGTGCTCAGACCTCAACAAAGAAATTGTTACGTTGAAGAAAGATAATGATATGCTAATGAGGCAGGAAGAAAACAACCGTGATGCTGCTCTCGTTTCTGCTGACCAACAATTGGTACAAAAAGATGAGGAGATTGGAGAGTTGAAGGCTAGAGTTAAAGAACTGGTTGACCTTGTACAATCTTCAATGGGGTCTGAAAAGCCACCTGATATTAGTGATAAAGACAAAATTCAAATGCTGGAACATCAGGTAAGGAGACACATCCATATTAGGTCTGATATGTAAATAAGATAAGTTTTGATGGAAAAAAAATTGACATGCAATCGTAAGCTCCAAGACAATTGGCCTTTTTTTTCACTGATTTTATAGTGCTTTGTTGCCTATTAGTCCATGAATTGTCACACCTGTTGTGGCTATTGTTCACCTTACGTCTTATTTAAAGGTCCATGGCCCGATCGCTAATAGCCTCGTCCCCAGAACCCCAGATTTTACCGGAAGTGGTCAAAATTTTATTTTGGTATTTAAAGAAAGCTACTATTTTTCTCATTTACCCAATGAAATCTTACAGCTAAAACATGTTTAGTTAGGATTTGCCCCATTTTGGTCGACCAATATTAATTTTACACAGTACTCTGTGACTCAGAAAATCATGTTTTGAGCTCTAACATCAAAACGGATTAAAATATCGATGTGAAACTTTACAGATGGTGTTTTAGGGTCAAAATCGTTCAATCAATATGAAAACTTTATTTAATTCAATTGGGTCATCCCCCTTTAAAAGAAAGAAGAGGGGCAGTATAAAAGAATACAAAATTATATATTTGCTTTAAAACATTCCCTTGAATTTGTAAATAAGTATGTGGTATCTATTTGTTCAAGTTATCACTGATAAAACTTAAATTGTGATTATGTTGTATTGATTAGGATTTGTCCACCACTTTACAAAGCATATTTTTCTTATTTCTTGTTAATCACAACAGGTCAACACATTTGCAACCGATTTCAAAGAAGAGAGACGAGACAGAGAACGTCTGCAGAGCAGATATACTTCAGCACTTAAAGAACTAAGAGAGAAGGATCACTATATTCAAGAGCTGCAGGAACAGGTAGGTTTCCAAGGTTGTATGTTCATAAGTTAGTTTTAACAATGGAAACAATTGGTCTTGCTTGATGGAATATGATATGATGAAATATAAATTGCTAGCTAATCTGTGAAAGAGGAGTTTAAGAAGACAGAAACTGGATATGATGAAAAATAAATTCTAGCTAGTCTGTGAAAGAGGGGTTTAAGAAGACAGAAACATCAAAGAACCATCTTAATATATAAAGATGAAGTAAATCTCCGAAGATGAAAGCACAGGATAAAAAGCAATGTTAGCAGATGCAGATAAAACCACATAACAAATAAATTTATTGCAAACGGTTAGAAAGAGAAGAGATTATTGCAACCTGTAAGAAAGATGGAACAATGTAGTAAGAAAGAAATTAACTACTACAGCTATGTGTTTGGCTGTGTCATGAGTAAATGAATAAACAGGAAACGCCCACATGTACAGGCAGCGATGTGCACACATTTCAAACATATCCTGGCAACATATGTTTTTTTATCTATAGCTCCAACAGGGAGGAAATCGTGGCTATTCAGGTCAGAGTTCGTCTTCATACATCCCGTACAACCGCTCGCAAAGTTGCAGGGTAAGTTTGAAGTTATCTTTTATTTTGCATCATGTGCAGACTTCCTTTCTTGGCAAAGTACTTGCAAAAAAACATCCTACTTAGAGGCCTCTTGGCCTATCTGTAAAGTGTATAATCTTACCCTGCTTTATACTTCATAATTGTTGGGGCCCCAATATCAAATTCCAGAATATTAAAATAATCTTGTTGCTGATGCACCAAATGTCACTGCTCATGAGGTCACCGCAGTTTAACCCCATGAACACGATCAAATGCCAATCAGTAATTGGTAGAGGTGGCCAGGAGCTAAGAGGTTAGTGCTTAAATATAGGAAAGCTGCATTTCAAATGGTTTTGAAATCAAAATGGTGTAATAGCCAATCAGAAATGGTTGTATTGAAAGGCAGATAGTGCTCAAGGGGTTAACATGGGTCAGCTGATTCTGAGCCAGCACCGGATGTATTGGAAAAGTATTGACGCAATGCGCCTTGCATCGGCTACTCGAATAGTAACCTAAACGGAAGATAAATAAGCCTTGTTGTCGTGGTGGTATCCTTTGGACTTAACTTACGTGCATGTCTACTGCATATGCTAATGATTACCAAATACAGCATGTTACTATGGCAAAAATCACTGCATGCCATCAAATGATACAGGTCTGCTGTGTCGTAGTAGAAGAGTATAACTTGACCTTTACTTCATGGGTTGGTTTTTTGATAATCTGATCTGCTGATATCTGGCCTGCTGATAATCTTGTCTGCAAAAATACTGGCCAAAAATAGCAGTACGGGTATGTGCGGCGGTCAAGATTCCAGTTTGCACCTCTTCTGCAGTTATTTAGACCCCCTGTTCATCTATGTTTCAGTTCTTAAGACCCCTACTTTGCCAAAAAACTCACAACTTTAGCTCCATGGCTAAAATTTTGGGAAATTTTGCCAGTTCTACATCTCCAAAACCTCAAATTTGATCGCAAATTCAGTTCCCAAGTTGAAAAAATTAGCCAAAAAATTCAGTTCCAAAGATTTTAGCCAAAATTTCAGTTCACAAACCATAAGTTTGGCACTTTGTGCCACACACCCCTACCCAAATCAAAGTTGAGTGCCCCCACCCCTGGTGATATCAGACTTGAACTTATCTAATTCTGTTTATTGTCATAAATACATGTGTAAGTGTGAATAGTTAAATTACACATAGAGCATCGCAAAATCGACAATCTGCTGTGTTTAGCTATGTGAGTGACTAAACCTTGGTGGACAATGGGAAACGATTAATGTCTCCCCCCCCCATCGTAAATCCAAACACAAGTGTCAAAGTCAACCTCTGAATGCAATTTGCAAAGTCAAGCAGTAAGCACCAGGATTTGCTAATGTCACAATTAGTAGGCATAGAAACTGGGCAAGTGAGAGTACCTTTTCCACCTGGAAAATTTCAAATTTCAATTCATCCTGCGGCTATTCACACCAAGTCCACTGTTAACATTTCATTTTATTGTAAATTTAAAAAAATTAAAGGTGGGGGACCCGATCAAGGTCCGATTTTTCATATGCTGATTTCTCCCCCACATGAAAACATCACCATAAACATGATTACAAATTTTGAGTTAAATCGGTTAAGCCGTTTGGATAGTAGAAGCAAAAATGTGCACTAATTTTGACCATAGGACAGATGATGTTTTTGTTCATAGTACTGAATTGTTCATAACATCTAAGTGACTTTCATGGAGAATTCTATTACCTCTACTGCCCATTATTCAAAAGCGCGCTCTTTGATTGGTTAGTTTACTGCCCATTATTCTGCAATAATGGGCCGCAATTACGCCATAATGCGTGATGCAAAACGCATGTTCTTTTGGTGCGTGTCACCACCACTCTAGGCGCACACGCTAACATTTACGCAAAATAGACAGGACGCGCGCTGTAAAGACGTAAACAACTGCTATGTTTTTAGTAAGAGAATTACTTTTTTCGGTTATTATTTCCATTTATTTGGGTAGTAGAATAGAAATAAAGGGTGCGATGCCCATGTTTATGCCGAATAATGTCCTCGGCAGTAAAAACATCTGAATAATGGGTCTCGGCTTCGCCTCGCCCATTATTCATGTTTTTACTTGCCTTGGACACATTATTCTTGCACAAACATGAACATCTTACCCTTTATTTCTTAAATAACTGCTGCAAGAGCCATATTTTCCAGATGGTAAAGAGCAAAATTGTCTTTGTACCCATAACAAAAGTGTAATTTTTATCCTTTGTCATCCTTGAACCTCTACAGCAAGATCTAATAGCTGCTGGCCAAAGCAGAATTCCATATTATGGTGAAGACATGGCAGATCTTCCTACAGATGTGGAAATTGATGGCAGACGTGGTTTTGATGAACCAGATGGTCTTTTTCCTGAGGCTCCCAGAGATGAAGAAGATTATGAAGGTGTGGGGGCTGCTGGGGCTGGGCAAAATGGTGAAGAGCCACTGCAGTGTCCACACTGCTTTCGGGAATTCAAAGTTTCAGAACACGAGAAGTTCATGCAGCATGCACTGAGCTGCATTGAACAAAGTTAGTAAGGGCCCAAGGCTTATCTCTAAATTCCTTTGAGCAGCCAATTCCTAAAGCCAATATTTTGTTTACTTGCTAGTTACACCGGTCCAAATACAAGACCAAATTGAGAGTAAAGTGGGTTACCAAAATATTGTCTTGAGGGCATGGCTTTTTGAGTATCACTTTTTTTTCATGTTTATTTTATATCAAGAAGAAATCAAAAGTGACAAATGGAACTTGTGAGAGGCACTAGCTATAGTCTAATGTCAGTATTACATTGATTGATCTACACTCTAAATCTCAATTTGCTGGCCATAATAGAACATACGCCAGTGCATACCAGATAGACGCACAACACTGTTGACAATGGCAATCACTGATTGACAACAATGTCCAGTACATATTGCCAAATGCTTTGACGACTGGAGAGGTCTCATAATGTTACGTTGCCTTCTGAATCCAAAGAGGATGCATGCAACTCAGTCCAGCTAATTCAGATTATTGTACTGATCAGGAAGTGGTTTATTTGCCTTCACATGTTTTACATTTCAAAGCACAGGAGTACCTGTGTATGACTGCTATGGCTGGGGTGTAGCTGAGCTATATTTTTTCCAATCAAAATACACAAATCTGAAACCCAAGTAGATGTGTAGAGTTAATAGTGTAGAGTAGTGTAGAGGTAGATATAGATAAAAATGTAGAGACTGTACAAGTATTGACTGCTGACAGTGTGCAAATTCCCCGGTTTAGCGTAGCAAAATGCTACTCATTTTGAAGTAACTGCTACACAAATGTTGGCTTGTATAGCATTTTTTACAATGCCAAATATATAAAAGCATCCCATTTGTGATAAATTGTCAAAAACTGCTATACAAAATTTTCAAATGAATTTGCACACTGACTGCTGATGATGAGAATTGTGACAAATGTTATCTTTGAACAGATCTGGAGAAAATGGACTACTATATTTACCAAGGTCAAAGACTTGAGTGAAAAGAGTAGCCTAACAGGCCCGATCAGCAAAGGCAACGGTGTCACCATTTCATGAGGAGCTCAGTATCTATTTTATGCAACATATCAAAGTGTTCTTGTCATTTGATATCCTTCTCGTTTATGTAGAGTAATTAACTTCTCTCAATTCAAATTAGGCCTGGCTCTACGCCAGGCCATGGTCTACTCATAGGCTAGATTAAGCTAGCTTAGCCTTTATCCGCCAACAAGACCTTAAACATTGTAGTTGAATATCACCTAATCATTATGCACTCTGTGATTTTTTTACACTGCCCACTCTGTTAGTTCAATCAACTTGTAAGTTTGCTACAAAGCATAGAGAGCTTTTCTGATGTAACTTGAAGTTGGAAAAAACACAACTCATCAACATACAGAACACAGGTGATTGTCGTGACTCCAGTGTTAAAGGTCAGGTCAGATCAATAAGGTCACAATTATTGATCAGTGATCATGTACAGAGCATTGTAATAGTCACTTCTATAGTCAACATTCTCTGGTCTAGACATCACCACCCTGGTATATAAATTTTGGGACCATTCATGCATCAAAAAGAGCATGAAATAAAACATTTTATGTTTTAAAATATTTCCATCAATCAAATGACAAGAACAGTTTTTTATAACTGTAGATATTAATAGATAGAGATCTTTATATATCACCCAGACATAAAGAGAGATAACACTCTGTACCAAACACAAACACATGCTGTACACGTTAATACACCATAACATGGCCTCTTGGTTAAGTGTGGTGTTCGACATTTTCAATAAGTTGGAAAAGAGGTGAAAATTATTTCATCAGTCAGTGCAAGATAGTAAATGTGATATCCACTGCATCCACACACACAACACACATTCACACACACCCTCACACACACACCACCCCACGCACACGCGGCACCACACACACACCCACACACCAAAAACACACAATTCACACCACACACACACACACAACACACACCCGTAAAAATAAAACAAAATAATGGTGCCAGGATCACAAAATGCACCAGTGGAGAGATACCAACGCTTATTGTTGACACAGAGATGTGTAAGCGATCAGTGCAATATAATATCACTTGGTATGGTGATTAAAAACCATCAAATCAGATTGAATTTTAACAGAATTATAAATACCAGAACGATGTGATAATGCTATTTACGTGTTTTCTAATGGACAAGACTTGACTTTGTCCACTAGACTTGATCACAGCAAGTGGTGTGCCTTACTCATTTTCAAACCGGATTCAACAATCAGTTTTTATCCATTTACACAATAGCAAATAATGTGCATTTGCTTTTCAAATTGGTGAATTTCACCGAAGCAATACAATTGTTGAAACAATTTCTCTCTGTTTTACCAGTCCAACTTAAGAAATAAATTACAATAAATTCTCTTACACAGATTTAATCCTGCTATCCATATCCTCAAATGCATGTACATAGAGAAACACACATGAACAGACATTTTTATGCCTATTTTTAGGAGTCGCTGAATTTCTATAGACAAGCACTTGCATGCACGCATACATACATGCATGTTTAATTCTGTATATTTGCATGCGTATAGCTCAGCTACATAACCCAACCCAAAAGGAATTTAGAGATGAGCTGAACCAGCTAACGCCAGTGAAGCTTACAAGCATCTCCCAATATTGTCAACAGATTTAAAAATCCAAGATAAGATCTTTGCGAGATGTTTTGACCTTCACTAGGTACCCCCAATCTCCGGCAGTATTTTAAACTAGATAAAGAAAACTGTGGAAGCCATTCGGTGACAAGATGGAAAGTAACAAAGAAAAGGTTGTTTCAAAATGTAAAAACACACAACCTTGCCAACATGATGCCTCCCATCCAACCAACTCACAAGCCAGGTAAAGTTACCTTGCATAGCTGGGTGCAGAAATGTGTAACATTTAAATATAGCAAGGTTACCATTTTGCAGACAGCCAATCCACAGTTTTCTTAATATAGAAAAAATGCTGTCTACAGCTGCAGTATTGGTCTTGAAGATTTGTAGGATCCTCAGTAACAATGGGAACCCTCCTCGCAAACAAGGTCATAATTACATGTATTTCTCAAGTTTAAGATATTCTATAATTTGAGGAATAATAAAAATGTGGCCATGGTTTGCAGCCGTGGGCAACAACACCCAACTGCGAGTGTTGGTGACATCGACTACATCCAACACCCAAAAAAAAAAATTAAAAAAAAACAAAAGTTGCCTGTAGTGGGTGTGGCTGCTGACGGTATTTCCTTGATGTATGAACACGTCCCAGTCAAAAATGACAGCCTGGCTTGCTGTGACTTCAACTAAATCCACTATCAGTCATTTTCTCAGGATGCAAAAACAATGCCCTCAATTTTTGTCGAAGTTGTTTTTTGCATGATTGTATTGGGAGTTGTTGCAAGTGGTAACGCTGAGAACAACACAGATTTTTAAATATGGACAATTCTTGTACAGAAATGTCGGGATCCCTACATTTTTGACGTCATGAAATAGTAAAAAATTAGTTTTAAGGTAACGTTAGCAAGCTCTAAAGTCCGTTTTCACAAAAAACGGTGATATAACACAACACTGACAAATGCGAGACACAATGGGCATTTTAAATTTTGTAAAAATGACTGATTGTAGCTTTATTAGAGATATGTCAATGTGATTTGGACCACATAGATTGGGCTATGCATGATATCAATGGTGTTTTCCAAACCGGTGCATCAGTATGTAATATAGATTATTCACATGGCAACATGGTGATGAATAAAACCTGAATTTCTGAGAAATATATGTTAAGTAGCAGCACCATGTTCATAGTGACTAATTTACATTCAAATCTGATTCAGCATGGAAAACCATCTCTCTATGTGATATAAAAGCAGTGGAGTGAAGTTTCAGTAGCATGAACTCTAGAATGAAATTGAAAAGTATGTTTTAGGTTTGGACTTGAGAAATTAACCACATACAGGTAATGAGGTAGAGCTTGAATAGACGACTCTGCATAATACAGCCTATGACACGTTAAACATAAGAATAAAATAGGGCCTTGTTAAGCGTAGTCTATTAAACCTGCATCATTGTATCTTTTTGGAACACTCGGAATTGATAAGGTTATACACTACAAGGCCAACCTAAGAATGCATTACCAATAAGCTCTCTTACACCAGGATTTAACCCTGCTGCTCTCCTCCTTATCTGTCCAATAGTCGGTAAAATAGTCGCCATTGCAAGGATTTTACAATTCCATGAGACCAATAAGTAATGCTGTTAAGTGATTAGGAAATCCCCTTAATTTGGGCCTTAAAATTAATGTATGTGATATGAATACACTATATCAGATGCATCCTTTTGAAAAGATGAAAAATCTATGTTGTAATTCGTCGGCTGCGTCACATAGTGACATATTCAACATTTTTGACTTTTTGGAGAAATTTTGGCATGATTATGCTTTTCTTTTGTACTACTCCACAAATTCATCAAGTTTCAACCCTAATTATGACGTATTCGCAAAACCCAAATTGCCCACATCACACAACAACGTATTTGTTGAAAATCTATTCTGCGCAGGCCCATAGCATCATATCGGTATTTGGAAGTATTTGTTGTTGCTATTTTATTGTTTTCATAGTGAGGTATTTACGCAAACGCATCACATAACGTGTTAGCGCAACCTATTTGTTATTTACACTTTGAATTGCTATTTTGTCATTTTCACATAGTGACATATATTTAATATTGTTTTGCATATCTAAATAAATTGGAAGCTGATTAGTGAAATATATTTGAAATATAACTTAATTTGGCAATTTTTTAATTGAAATATGTTTTAATTAACAGTATAGAGCGAATTAAGATCGCAAAATCTTTAAAGCTGTTTTTCTCGAAATGCGTATTTTGCAAATATGTTGCTATGTGACGTGCCCGACGAAATGCTGATGAAATGTTTCTTTAAAAATTGTCTCTATAGTAACTGCAAGCATACCCAGTAATTTAAATTATTTAAGTTCTTATTTTGGGTGCATATTTAAGTAAATGGTTTAAATTGTATGATGGTTTTCAAGTAAATAGTTGTGGATCTAAGGCGATCACAGTTTATAGGGAATATCGCGTGAACTTTTTTTGAATAACGGGTGAACCATAACGCGTGGCAACACTTTAACTAACCTTGTTTTTAAATTTAATAAATGAAAGTGGTGTTACTCTGATTAATAAAACGAATAGACACACCACCCTATACTAACAAGATACATTAGTCTAATAAGGCTTATGAAAATTTTTGGCTCAGCAACTTTTGCATGAAACCGAAAGTGCCATTTTTTTCCCACCATTGAAAAGGAGCTGTGTGAGAATTCTTTTTTATTGCATATTTGTGGTCAAATTGCCTTATTTGAAAAGAAAAAAAAGAATACCGTACACATCAAAAAACCCGGGATGAAAGAAATAAGCTAGAATACCAATTTTTAAAGCTCTGCGCACAGGATGCTGAGACAGACCTTTTTATTTTGCTTATGTTGAAAATTGTACATGTGTATAAAGAGATAAAGTTTGCATATAAATAGATTTAGCTCTACAGCATATCTTGAATATTTCGAATCAAGAAACAAGAATTGTTGACAAGAATTTGTGGAGAGCGTGGCCCACTGGTTAGGGTATTCGCCTTTGGTGCAGAAGATCCCCGGTTCGATCCCCGGCGGGGCCACTTGCTGGGATTTAATTGGGTACTAATTCTGGATTTGATTTGTAAGAACTATTGATTAAAACTGGAATTCCGCTCTCCCTGTGGTTCGTTTGGACTTGGGCAAACGAACCATGAGAATACCCCGTCCTTCGGAAGGGGACGTTAAGCTGCCGGTCCCATATACATAGAAAATCATGCCTGTATATGTAATCGCAGCCAGTTTCCATAAGTGTAGGGTGAAAACCCTGGCTGTCCCAATTCGTCCTGGATCCCTGGGCATCATTGGAAAGCAGTGTCTGAACACTGAATGATCTACCCAGGCTAAATAAGACAAAAATAAAAAAATTAAAAGGAAAATAAAAAAAAGACAAAGTTTAAAAAAGCTTGAATGCATGTAATTTGCATATTAAGGTGCTTGTTCCGATCGTCTTTGCCCCCCCCCCCAACATAACCGGAAGTACTAGCAATTTTAATATGAGATGAAAGGCCAAATTTTCTCATTGTGCAGAAATTTCAGCTTACGATTCCATTTTTCCCAAGATAGAGGCCCCAAAAGGGCCGTTTTAATGGTTACCCATCAATATTAGCACAGTAGTGAATAGGGCATTATGATGTTATTGCTTCTACCATAAAAACTGCAACTTTGTGTCCCACAAAATTTTGTGGGATTTTAAGTGCATGCCAGCTGGCTCTCATATCTAGTAGGGAACATGGTACACTTAAATCGGAATAAGCACCTTCAAGAGCTGAAAATCTACAGCATATACTAAGGATTTTATATTTCTTCAAATGAATCAAAATTGTTTAACATAGACAAATTGAGGACAAAAGAAATAGAAGTATAGTTTGTACATTTGTAAGGTGTTAGCCTAAAAATAACTGCAGACCTACGGGAAATCTCAGCTATTTCTTCAAATATATAAAATATGCTTCATAAAGCAAAAAGGGGAAAAAAAGGTAATTAAAAAAACAAAACAAAAACAAATCATATAAAACCAAGGAAAAAAAAGAGCAGAGTTTATTTAGGCAGCTTCTAAAAAGGTTTGGCTCAGCAACTTTTCCCTGAAACCAAAAGTGTTGTTTTGGGTTTTTTTTTTACCATTGAAAAACAGCTACATGGGAATTCTTTTTATAACATATTTGTGGTCAAATTGCCTCACTTAAAAAAACGAAGAAAACCAGACAATTGGTGGTCACAGAGCACAAACCTAGTCGTTGCGTATGGGTCCTGAGTCAGTGGTTCTTTTGACCAAGTCCATTGATCAAAGCAACAGAAACTAAGCAATGAAAGAAAATGATCTGTGGACGTACATGGCCATAGACAAAACTGTAACATCTGTCGTATGATAAGTGTTAGCCTAGGCAGACAACAGCTAGCAGACAGGAGCTAGCTTGCTATTCAATCCCAGAATGCTTCACAAGTTTTATTATTGGCAATTTTAGGCATTGTTATCATTGGCTGGTATTCTGAAAGGGAGACTAACTTTAGACCTGGGTTTAAACCAGGGTTAGTCCTACAAGAAGGGACCTTTTTTCCTTTCAAAATACTGTAAAAGTTAAATGTAACGGGTGAGAAAATTCCTTGTGGATGGGCTGGAACAGCCCATCCACAAGGAATTTTCTCGCCCGTTACAGCATACTTTTAGAGTATGATGGAAGGAAAAAAGGCCCCTCTTGTAGGACTAACCCTGGTTTAAACCATGGTCTAAAGTTATTCTCCCTTTTAGAATACCAACCTAAATGACTACTTGCTGACCACAGATCCAAAATCTGTGTACACCCATAGGCACTATCCGTAGAGCATCGTGACCAGGGCGATTTATTTGAAAGAGAAAACTTTCTTAGATTTCAGCCAAAATGACCATACTGACTACTAGATGACTACTGAAGACAAACTGTACACCCTGTATGGGTTCTTATGGCAGTATTTGACTGAAATGCATTGGGCATTAGTAGTATTTTGAAGCAACCAGCAGTCTGTCAGAAAGAAAGAAGAATTCGCTCAAATACAAGACCTAGCCCTTTGCAACAGCTAGGTAAAGAATACACCTCGAAAACACAGGACGAAAGAAATAAGCTAGAATGCATATTTTAAAAGTTACGCACACAGGATGCTGAGACAGACCTTTTTAGTTTGCCTTCAATTGTAAATTGTACTTATGTAAATGCATAAAATTAGCTTTTAGATCTTACATTTGTAAGTTAGCATAAAAATAACTGCAGATCTACAGCATATGATCCCAGAGATATTTGCAGGGAAAAAAATGCTTGATAAAGCTGGGGAAAAAAAATTAAAAAGAAAAGAAAAAAATAGGAAAAAAAAAAGGAAAAAAGATAATAAAAAAAAGAATTAAAAAAAAAGGAAAAGGAAAATAAAAACGAGAAAACCAAAAAGAGCAGGAAGAACTGTTTTAAACCTTATTATTTGAAAATGGTAGTTCTTTTTTTTGGGGGGGGGGAAATATTATCTGTACAGAGGTAATTTTTTTCCAGTATATTTTCGGAATCCTTGTGTTAAAACAGAAAAAGAAGGGCGAAGACTAGGCCAAGTCTGTATTAACACTCTTATTATTTAGGTCTTTTAAATGCTTTTCACTTGAAGAAATATTTAAAATGAAGACATCAAAGTCATGAATACTGTATGTCTTAGAAAAATTAGTTAAGAATATCATTTTAGTCTGGTACTTTAATGCATGTCATTTGAAAACAATCAGTAAAGTAAACCCAAAATGGTATAATTTTACTTTAGCTAAAGAGTTTGCATCTCAGAAAAGAGAAAGGAAAAAGTTGAGAACACATAGCTCTCTATAAATACTAGAGAAATCCCTGAATTTATTCAGTTAAAAGAAATATTTTGCACATAAAGAAGTTTTTCAAAATATTTGAAAGAAAATGATTGAAGCTATGATAGTCAGATTTTTTAGTTTATTTGTTATAGTTTTTTCTTGTGATTAGTTAGAAGTTGCTTTCGGGTTGTTTTTTGCTAAATTTGCTGTTCTTGCTGTTGTTATTGTTAGCTTTATTTGAATCAAATATTTCATGGTTTTAACTTTTCTGAAAAGGAACATTTCGATAATTGTATTAAAGCTTGTAAAAGTTGCATTTCTCTGGTTCGAAAATATCAAGGAAAAAATGTAATAAATCTGCATAACATCAGTAATAAAATACACCTCATGAATATTCATGAACACAATCATGCTACTTCATTGGCCGATTCCTATTACGCGGGCCATTTCCCTAGGGAAATAGATTGGACATTTCCCCTACAACCTCGTCCCCAGAGTCACAGTGATGGTTTTTGGTGAAGAAAACCAAATAGTAACTAGTTTTATATCGGGAAATAGGGCACATTATATAACACATAAAAATATTTCTGTCATTTGATTGGTGGATACTGTATCATGTGACATAAAATATTTGAGACTAGTTCCCAAAAATTTCACAGGAGGGAAAAAAGTTCCCATAAAAAGCTACTATTTCCCCCATCACAGGGAAATAGTTCATTTTTATGGGAACTTTTTTCCCTGCATTGGTATCTTGACTAGGCTTGAGTTGCGGTGGCAGCTGATCTCGACGAGACTTGGCAAGTTTTTCAAATTACAGAAATATTTTTATATGTTATATAAAACAAATATTGACTGCTCTATTCGTGAAATGGTGCAAAATACCTCCCCTCGGTGACTGGAGACCGTGGGCCTACTATTTTCCCTCGACCTTCGGTCTCGGGAAAATAATAGGCTCACGGTCTCCAGTCACCTCGGGTAGTTATTTTGCACCATTTCCCTCATGAGCAGTCAATATTTGTATACTATTTTCCCTTGGTACTTGCTACAGGCCAATACCTCAGGAAAATAGTGTGCCTTATTTCCCGGAATAAACCATGTAGTAATTGTAAAATACATGTATATGCTTTCGAATATAACCAATATTGTAAGCTTACATGCCCATCTGTGATTTTTTTATTTGAAATGTATCAGTTGATTTCTTGAAAGTACAGTGTAGAAGAAATTTATCATTTATTATGATAAAAAATATCAATGGCGGCACAGTTTTGACAACTAATTTGGATTATTTATTCCACTGAACACCATCCTTTGAAAATTTCATGAAATTTTTATTGCAGGCAAATACAATTGTTCTTAAAAATCTAATTTTACACATCTTTCTATGGAAAATGAGCGTATGGAGGGTGTTGTAACATACAAATCATGACCTTTGTAGGCCTTTAATGACAAGATTTCTTCAATTGCTATTTCTGATTTTTGCAGATGTAATAGCTCTTGCATGTCCCTACTTATATCAGCTGTCAAAACTGTGTCACCATTGCTTAAAATTGTTCTAAATATAAAAGAGACAATTTTCATGGGGTTAAACAGCTATGCAGTTGGCTATCCATAACCACTCTTTAGTTTCATGGTGCTTGGGGTTGATAATAGATTGTTATTTTTTGAACCAAGATTCGGCAAATAATACTTTCATGACAAATAGATTGGTGTATCGATTTTTTTATAAAAAAATGATAATATGATAAAGATAAATGGATAAAACATAATAAAAATGCAAATGCAATGGTATTGGTTAGGCAGGCTTCTTAATATTGTAACGCCATCTTGTCTAATGCACTTTGTTTCACATATGCCATCCACCATATATTTTAAAGCCAAGTAATAGAACACTTTGCTCACAATAAGAATATACTATAGTACTGCTTCAAATAAATGTCTTGCATATAGGTCTAATTATATTACCTGTACTGCCTATTATTCAAAATGCGGCCCTGCGATTTATTAAGGCATCATGTTCCTAACCTAAAATGATGCAAACGGGTTGTGAATGCATTCGTATGAAAAAACAGCAAAATCCATTTAAGCAGTGAATTATGCAGCTCTATGCATTGCATTTAGCAATATGTGTAGTCTATGATGCTGTTGATACGCCTAATATGCCCCAGCTTAAACAAATTCCGCTTCAACATATCCACTTCAAATATCTGTGTTTAAATTTTTCTGAATCGGTTTATTTTGAGGTAATAAAATAGAAAAAAGGGGGTTTGCACTTATTGCTCATAATGTATGTATCCTTGGCAGGAAAACTTCAAAGTGATGGGTTTGGCTGTGCCATGCCTATTATTTTGAAAAGTTTTTCCAACTTAACATTTTTTGCCCTTAAATGTTAACTCATCACACCCATTATCTCTCAATTAGACCCCCTGTCTTGCAGGTGGTGATTATAAGCAAATACCTATAATAACCTGTAAAATGTAATTCAGATAATTTAGATAAGCAACATTAAATACATTCATGTGTTATTGTTCCCTCTCAATTTACTTTGTAGACTGACTTTCTTTGATGTATATGTTCTTTTTCACCTTGAAATATGAAAAAGTATAATTACAAATATGGTAAAACCAGAAGTGATTTCCTGATGTTTGATACGACAGGAAATCACCTTTAGTTTTACCATATTTGTATATAACAACAGGAAATCACTTTTGGACATTTGGATGTGATTTATTTGTTAAATAATGCTGGATATGGATAGTGCTTATTGCGAACTGTTAAAGGCAAAATACGTTTTAAATGTTTTTCCTGATTGTATTGCATATTGCTAGTGCCTCTGGCACAGAGTTGGAAGAGGTCAGGACCAGCACCCTGTTGCCAAACTTGATGCTGTTTTGACCAGGGTTTATGCAGCGGCACTCAAGAAAAGTATTCAGCAGTACCATCAAAGCGGTCGCCGGTCAAGTCAACTTGTAGTGTTACTGCTCTGAAGAATTTTTCATAAAAGAATGACATTTGAACATTTGGGTATTTTACATACCTCAAAGGTTATTTTAAGAAAGTAGGCATTTGGATTTTGACAACTTATGACCTGTATAAGTCAAGGTGTATTAAAGGCATCAAAATATGAAGTTGTTTTGAATCTAGTTAAAAGCTATACCATTGTACCTCTGAGGTCACAAGGAATCAGAAAAAAAGGTATGATTTCACCTATCTGTGACACACAGTTTTTAAGTTTGCCAAAATGTCAATGGTCAACATTATTTTGGCCTTTACAGTGGGTCAAAATTGAAAAATATCAAGTTTGCTGAAAACAGTCTCAATTTTTTGCCTTTCCCCCTCACAATCAATAGTTTAACACATTTGCAATGTCGCCTTTTAGGAGAGAGAATATGATATGAAATATGTTGCCATTATGTATTACAGTACAGCACCTCTTTTTGGTTACATGATACTGTTGTACATCCACTTGCATATTTTATATTTTCCCGCCAACTCTAAGAAAACATCCTTGGTATATCAAACTATTTTTAATATTGTTTGATCTGTTCGAACTGTAGCTATCAAACGTTGGCATTTAACTTGTGACTTTTGGTTTGTAACTCAAAAACTACACATCACAAATTGGCCAAACTGTACTTAACAGAAACGGTGTGCCCTAAGCAATACAGTAGCACAGTTTTTAACAAAATTCAAACAACTGTGTATATTGACCCCTGTGTAATACCATGGAGTTATTATACATAGATACCTCCAGGGGTTATCAGGAGTCAAAATCCAAATGCCTTCCAATCTCAAAATAAACTTTGAGGTATGTAAAATACCCATGTTTAATGTTACTATTTTATGAAAAATGGGACAATATTCAAATTGGAAGTTGACAGCACCACTATTAGTCTAGCAGATTCCATGGGGTCCCAAAACTAAATTCTAACATGATTTTTAGGATCTCTATGACATACATCTTCTTAAAGAATTTTGATGTTACATTGAAGTCAAATATTGGGCCAAGGGGTCCGTTTGGTGACCATCTTGGATCTAAAGAGATCAGTCATATAAAGTGGTTTGATTTTGTTGAAAGGTATCTCAAATGATTTGTCTTTTCATAAGGAATCGGAAAATATATACTTCAGCATTTTGTGATGTTTAGCTACCGAAATATGGGTGAAAATGTGATAAAGGTCATTAAACTTTTGATTGGTCATTGTACATGGGGCCAAACTTTCAAAATGCATGGATCTTGGCAAAATTAGTGGTAAGTTCTTAGTATGAGCATGACCAATCCAGAAAAGTATAGTTTGCAATATATAGGATTTTTAGTTAGGTGGTAAATTTGATGTAAAAGCATTTTGCCATTTTAAATCATTTTGCCAAGATCCATGCATTTTGAAAGTTTGACTCCTGTACAATGACCAATCAAAAGTTCAATGACCTTTATCACATTTTCACCCATATCTCGGTAACATCACAAATATGACAAGGTATGTATTTTCTGATTCTTTATGATGAGACGAATCATTTGAGATACATTTCAACTAAATCGAACCACTTTATATGACTGATTTCTAGATCCAAGATGGCTGCCAAATGGCCCCCTTGGCCCAATATTTGATTTTGGTAACATCAAAATTCCTTAAGAAGATGTCGTAGAGGTCCTAATAATCATGTCAGAATTATTAGTTTTAAGGGGGGTGCATGGGAACCCATGAAATCTGCTAGACTATATTGCCATTTCTCAGTTCCTTACTTGATAAGGGATGTAAATTTTTTATATTTGTACATGTATATTACCAAACTATTATATACACTTAGGGAAAAGTATCGCACCATTTGCATTAGCCATTTTGAAGCATGGCTGATACCATAACCATAGAGAGGGCGTAGTTCAATTTGAGGAATGGTAATAAATAATAAAATGCATTTATATGGTGCTTTACAGAGAACACAGTGCCTTACAACAACTACTTAAAATATGAAATTTTCTACCCAAGGTTTGATGCAAATTTTTTGGTCCAAAACGTTTTTTTTCCCTTCAAAAATCAGTTGCGACAACATTACTGGTAAAAATTGTGCTAGTGATTACATAACATTTCCTGGACAGTTTTTGGAAATGCACAATTTTTGCACCCCAAAATGATGTTCAAATTTGACACCTTGGCACTTTGCATAACAAAACATGATAGCACAGTACCCTTTTCCAGATGTATCATAATCAAAGTTTACCTTAAAGGCTGACTCAGGGATTTCCTGATGAGGACGCACTCAATTTTCAAACAAATCATTTTTCTTGCACATAATTAATGCTTGTCCTTGTGTGAAATAACTGAGCTTAAAATCAGTCCTTTCACAACTTTGTTATAAAATTCCGCATCTGGAATTTTCATTATACACGGTATCCTATGGCACTGTTAGGACAAGAAAAAAATGTTTGTCTCAGAAGACAGCGCGCATTTTCATTTGTTTAAAATTGGTCTTTTAGCGCATTTTTTTTTTTTTTGGTTTTTGCTCACTTGAAATATTTTTTTTTTAATTTTCAGAAAAAATATGAAAATACGGCCGCAAAGCGCCCGAAAAAAAATGAGAAAAGTGGGTCAAAAATGCAATTAAAAAAAAACAAAATCGCATTTCGCATTAGCATTTTTATAAAAAAAAACGCATTTCACATTGCGATTTTTCACATTTCCACTGAGACAAACTTTTTTTTGGCCTTATACTGTGCGTAAATGTTTACTGCATGAAAATGAAAAATCTGATTCCTCATCTCTTGAGTCCGCCTTAACTCGATACTAAAAGTAAGGACATCTTGCTAATGCTGGTTTCATACAGCTTTCGTGCTGGTCGCATTGTCGCACGACAAGTAATTAGTGCAACAAGCGCAAGCGTATAACACGTGACCAAAAACTTGCCATGTCGCCGCGACAGGCTGCGCCCATGCTGCGACAAGCCGATAAATCGATTATTTTGTCGTGCTGCTCCCTGTGACAGACAACGAAGAGTTGACTTGACCAACTTTTTCTTTCTGCGACCCCACCCGATGCCGTAAAAAACTGACCATGAAAATGCACGAAGTATTTACATATTATTTGTTAAACTCCTCCGCAAGCAATGGACTCGAAAAATGCTTCTTTTGGATTTGGTGGACTATTCCAACGTAAACAAATGGCGCCATGAATGTTGAGCGTCTGGGCCTGCCGCAAAACCCACGAAAAAAGTATGAAATACTCGCGACACTGTCACTGTCGCAGCGACACGCGCCAGCACTTTTTGTCGCGGCGACAAAAAACAGCACGTAGCGCGACAACACACAACTTGTGGTTTTGAGACACTGCGACAGCACGACAAAAAGTATGAAGCCAGCTTAGATTTGGCAGCCTTAATTTTTCGGTCCCTATAGGGACATCATGAACGTCCACTGAGTCCAATGCTGTGTTGAAGTTGAGGACGTCAAATGAGAGACGATGAGATAAGAGGTGTAAGTCGAGCGTAAGAACACATACTTTTTCGCTTCGTTAAAGTATGGGGAACAATTTACCAACTTATTCGGCTCATTCTGACCACCTGTTTACAGCATTTTTAACAACCATGTTTACGTATAACACAAACCAACATGTCTTTTGTATAAAATAACCAGAATTTTACAATATGTGTGGGCTTATAAATGAGGTTTAAATCATTTTTTCCTAACTCTTATTTGATGCAAGCAGCTTGATCCCTTATCATTTTGGGCACCAATTTTGTCAAAAATCGGCAAAAATGAGAAGGTGCCGCCCTAAAATCCAATTTGAGGGGGGGGGGGGGGGTCTGAATAGGGTCTTGAAATGAGCAATGGTGCAGTTTCTGGAATTAATGCCACATTTTATCAATGTTAGGGTTTAAGTTTTATGTTTTTTTTAAAATTTAACCCAAATTAGCCATTTTTATTACGTAAAATTAAGACCCACTGGAAGGGGCGCTTTGCCGGACACGGCCTAACCTTACCCATTTTGAGGATATTTTTCTTGAAATGGGTAAGTTGTCGAAGTCACTTATAGGTGCCGGCTTTTATCCAATGTTGGGAAGGTAACAGACCTCGCTGTGGAGGACGTGTAGCGATCCCCTACAGCAACATTATATGGAGTCTGCCCAATTGCTTCAAACGAGAGATGGGCACTCCGTTCCTGTCCCTTTTACCCCAGTGAGATTCCCCCCATTCCCCCAGAGGTGGGTGACCTAACTGATCTGTTCATCATCCTTCAAAACATAAAAAATACCTTCAACATGTTGACTTTGATTTCTTTGTATTTGATAATACCTATTGATAACACGGCCCAAAATGGCTATTACAGGAATTTTTGGCAGCCATTTTGAAAATGGCCCTCCTAGGGGTAACTTATCATAAATCTAATTATATTGGAATAGCATAATGTCCACTCAATCTACGGGTTATGAACCTGGACAAAACTGCTACAGAAGGTTTCTTGCTGTAACTTGTTGTATAACCCTCCGACAACATATAAAAGGTAGAAAAAAGAGCCTGGTAAGACATGCTAATTTGCATAAAACTTATGTGCCATTTTTGCCTATATTTTGGTTATTATACAATATATTAGAAGGGGACGACCCGATTTAAGTAAATAAAGTTTTCATCTTAATAGAATGGTCTTCACCTCTAAACCCTATCTGTAGAAATTTGCGCTGATATTTCAACCCGTTTTCATGTGAGAGCTAAATATATGATTTTCTTAGCCCTATATGTGTAAAATTAATATCGGTCGACCAAAATGGGGTACATTTTCGCTCATGACTTCCAAACCAAATATCATTTAGCCCTAAGATTTCACAGGGTAAATGAGAAAAACAGTAGCTTTCTTCAGATACCAAAATGTTGACCACTTTCGGTAAAATCTTGGAGTATGGGAACGATGCTATTAGCGATCAGGCCACGGCCCTTAACTCTTGAGTCTTTCTTGCTGTCCAACATAGGACCCTAGGTACTTGAGTGTACTACAGATAGGTTGATGATTCTCTTCCTCATTGACGGCCATGTATTCCATTCCGTCTCTTTGGCATTTAGATGTCGGCTGACTTTATCTGCAGCATTCTCAAATGATGCTTTGAAGTAGATCTTGTGCAGCACATATCACATTCCCTGTTAGAGCTGCGTAGTCAAGGTCTGCGAGATGCTGACTTTGTTGACGTCTAGAATGCTTGGCCGGCCTTTTTATACTCAGGCTATTACCAAATGACCCCCTTTTTAAAATGTTCACATACTTAATGACCCCCATTTTCTTCTTTCCTGCTATCCACTTTTATCACAAGTTTGCATAAAATTATCCACTTTTTTAAAGAATGTGAACACCCAAATTCAAAATTTTCGCAGCCTATACGTGCACATTTTTAACAAATTTATAAATTCATGGCAGCAATTTTTTAATTCCATGGCAGTTTGAACTCTGGAAAAGAGACATTTCCTATTTTAATTTCAAGTTTCAACATCATTGGCCCCCTTAAAGTTTCATACTGGATGACATCATTTTATTCAGCTTGTGTACCGAATGACCCCGTATCTGAAAGGACCTGGGAAAGGACCCTATTTTTCACCTGCCCGAGGCACATATACTCATCACTTCGCATAGGGAGGCCCCCGGCACTAGTTGACCCAATGTGTTTGAATAAATACTCTCTGATAATAATTTGCTAAATAAAGATCTCCCCATCCCGATTGCAGTCTTACAAATCATCTAGAATGCAAAATTAATTTTTGCGGGAAAATTGCGGCCATCTTGAATAATGACCATCACTTTCCACTTTTAATATATCAATTGTAAGTGCTACACACCTAACAGGCATAGCCATGTAAAACATGTTCAAATACTTACAGAAAAAATGGAAAATCTCCCTAAACATGCATTTATGGGCTATATACCTTTGTCGAAATATGGGCGTATACGTCCACAATAAATGCAAATTACCATGTCTTGCCAGGCTTCCCCTTTTCTACCTTTTTGATATGTTGTTTTGGAGATCTGTTACTGCTAGCTACAGCAAGAAAACCTTCTGTAGCAATTTTGTCCAGGTGTACCTAGTATTTTTCATAGATTGAGTGGACTATAATGCAATAACTAGCATTAAGATACAGCCTAAATTGATTTCATTTTGACTCTTACATGGCTGTTTTTAGCTTTAATGGGCCATTTTCTGGAATTTTGGCAGCCATTTTGAAAAAGCGCCCGCTAAAGGCACTTATCATAAATCTTCATAATTGAAAGAACATTATACAATAATTAGCATTGAGAAATACCCAAGAATTGGATTTCATTTTGATTCTCAGCTGTTTTTTCTAGCTTTAAGAAAGAAAGCACCTTCAAACTTTCTTACCAAAACTTCGAGAATGGGAATTCAATTTTGAACCCGACTAAATACGCCGATAGCGAAATCGGCGCTTAGCCAGACCGAGTGGACTATACTAATGCCAATTAGTTGACACTGATGGTATGTTGTTGGACCTATATGACCTTTTCAGTGGTTCATAGGCAATTGTAAAGCCAAGTTTTCAGTAGTATGATAACGACCAATGTTAAAATGAATATAAAATGTAGAGTCACAATTATTGGAACTATAATGCTTTAGTGGGTAGAAGGGGGTCCCGTGCACCCCCTGAAATAAATTTCTAAATGCGTAGAAAACTATTAGCTATGTTAAAAATTTCAAAAATTGTCTCAAATTTATGCAAATTATGATTGTCAGAGAAAAATAGTTTCCACCATATCGGAAACAACAAGAAACCAAAAATGCTGTTATAGAGCCATTGTGACCATGCCAAGCGAAGCGTATTTGTATTGTTGTTTTGTTTCGCATCCAAGATGGCAGCCAACATGGCCGCTTCAAAGATCTGTAAAGAAAACTGTTGCATGTGTGTGACTGTGTATGTTGTATATTCATGAAATAACATAATTTCACATATATATGTCTTTGACTACTAGAATTTCATCCGTTTTTTAATATATTTAAAATTCAAGTAAATTTCATGTAGAATTCATGTAAATTAAAGTATGAGAACCATGGGTTTAACCAATAAGAAGTGAAATTAATGATGACGGCTAATACCACCGAGTTCAAAACTCTTAAAGCGGCTTTATTAGCCGACATCTTGAATTAAAAAAATACTAATGAAACAAAATAACAGATATGAGTTTCTTATGATATTAGACATATTTTAATTTGCAATTTTATCAGTTCTGGATGCTATGTGTAGATATAAGACAGATACGGTAATTTTTCAGGTTTAAATTGTTTGAATGTGACCATATTGGTGCGCCATCTTAAATTCAATAAACAAAATGACAGTATATTGGTCAAACACATATTATCGCATACTTTAATTTGCACTTTTATTACAATTTTGAGATGACCCATCCAGTTATAATGCAGATAATATACCGGTAGTCATTTTGGGGTAGATATCATTTTCTTATGCTCAAAATACATACATATCTTACTTAAATTTATAATTTATTATATTATGACTATATAATTAAAGTGCGCATTCGTGATCCTCATCATCTGTCGTCCGTAGACGGAACGTCGGAAGCAGCTCCTACAAATTCGTACCAGGTTGCCTTATCCTTCATGAGTTGCTGGATTTCACTTGCTAGTTGCTAGCAGTCCAATATCTTTACCAATGACATCAGGATAACTAAGTTTCCTGCCACGTCTATGTTTTCCTCCACGTGGTGTCCAGAAAACCAAATGGGAAATGGATTGGTCAGTTGACCGCATGCAGTGACTGGCAAACTGGAGACGTCTCCTTTTAATGGTTTCTGATAGGAGTGGTATATCTCCATATACCTCATTGTTGTGATCTTAGCACATTTATTTTTGTTTGTGATTTACTACATACTCAAGAAAAGGTTGTATTTGCGTTTTGATGTTAAAGGCAATTAGTTGTATCGCGCTGCATGCCCCATAGGCCACTGCGTACGGACAGAAAATTTGAATTTCTTCCAGAGCAGATAGAATTTGCACGTAAGATTAGGCACAGATAACGGTACAGATGATATTAAAATCTCAATTTCTTCAAGAAAAATTGGGGAGGTAGATCACGAAATGCCCCTTTAAATATTACAGGTATATATAATTTTTATGTTTTACAGATAATTGAAGCGGCCATGTTGGCTGCAATTTTGGATCCAAGCCTAGATAGTAATACAAAATGTGCTTGACATCACAATGGCTCTAGAACAACTGTTATATTTTGTGTTTCTTGTTCTTGTGATATGGTGAAAACTGATTTTCTCTAATGGCGGTCGTAATTTCGTGAGCTGAGAATTACAAGGTTCTTACTGACATTTTGGGTTTTTGTGAGATAATAACATTTCTGAAATTTACATTTGCTTTAAAGCTTTAAAATGATGTAGAATTTGTTTAGGTTTTCAAAATGTCTCACTTCCGGTAAAATTTCTTTTGTTTTGTATTGGTTTTGTGAACTTAAAACGTCCATATCTCAAAATAACCAAAAATGACAGTTAGAACCTTGTAATTCTCAACTCACGATTTGCATAAATGTACATAAAATGGTAAATAGGACATTTTTTCTGATACAGAGAGATTGATTAGAAATTCATTTCAGGGAGTGTACGGGACCCCATTCTACCCACTAACTATAAGGACTTCATGTAAAAGACAAGTCGTCATAAAAATGAATGTTCTTGGCAAGATCATTTTTTACTTTCAGATAAAATTCAGATACATTGTACTTCGTTTTCTAGGTGTAATTGTACCAATTCAAGATGAAAATTTGGGCTCATGTAATTTGCTGAATATCTATCGTTTTGAAAAGAATAAGATACCAAACCCGGGGTTTGTTGGGTAGTCCCTTTTTAGGGCACGAGTATGGGTGCCCGACCAAAATCCAAGAACTCCTCCCGGGACACCAAATGCCAGAGATGTAACTTTTCAGGCAATTTCCTGATTTCAGGAAATGAATTACTCAAAATTTCCGCACTTTTGTTTATTTTCAACCCATTTTGAGTCATTTTTGCCCAATTTTACGCGCTTTTCAGGATTTCATTGCTACTTCAGGATTTGTTAGTTGCCCTGAGTTACATCTCTGAAATGCTCTGGGGTTATCGGTATTAACATTACTAAGAGGTGACCAAAGTGTTTCCAATTTTTAGGAATCTCGTTTCGAAAGTAGTAATAGTCTTGTAATCAGGCATGAGAATTTTCAGTCTTTTGTCTGATTTCAGGCTTTTTGTTTTTCATATTTACGCAATTTTATTATGCCGTTTAGGGCGCTGTTTCAGGCTTTTTCAGGTTAATTGAAAAAGTGGATTCTCATGCCTGAGTAATATATAGTTGTGTATGAATATATAGCTTTTGTTTCTATCCGACAGGTTATTATTAATTGGGTCAGAACATTTAGATCAAGATCAACTAAAAGCGGGAGCTCAAGTGAGTAACGCTGATCTGTTTTCAAAGTTCATCAGTAACTACAGCAGTCAAGTCATCCTCTCAATATCTTATAAAAGTGAACGAATCAGTTGAAACAAACACTAGAGGGTGTTATCATCGTCATAAATGCAGAGCCGTCTATTGGGTGTCACCGAATATGGGAGTTGTTTTGCTATCAGATGAACAATAACACCAATTTTGTTGCAGACCTCCGGACAAACAGGAATAAAGAAATAAAAGTGTGATGCTCCAAACGGTAAGAGATTTTAATTGTACAATAACATTTAAATACACCATAACAAAACCATTTGATTATTAAAACATGTAAAACAAAACCGTAGGTCTACAAACCAACACTGGACGCCTTTTGAATTTACAAGCCATTGTGATGGATTTTCCTCCATTTTATGGCTAATATAGATTGTCTTTGTGTTTTTCGTAGGTGGTGATTGTTGCCCTTTGTCAAATGTGTTTGTTGTTCAGAGGGGCGGATATTGTTTTAAAAAGTGTGTGGGGTGGGTCAAGATGCATACAACTGATAAGCCTTGGATAACTCTTCAAGTGAAGTTGCTTATGAAAAAGCGCCAAAAAGCCTTTGCAGAGAAAAAGATGCACGCTTTCTGTGTAACAAAGTTGTTCGCCAAATTGACCGCGCCAAAAAGTTTTATTATAAAGATCAAATTCAGAAACTCAAAACATCCAGCTGGGTGGTGTAAAGGCATTCAAATGATTACTAACAAAAACAATCACCACCACTAATTTCTGTTCCAGGAATTCTACAGAGTGATGTAAAATCAATTGCTGAAGCTATCAATCAAAACCTTGCTTCAGTCTCTTAAAGTAGACCACCATAAAGATTTGCCGACATACTTGCCTTCCACATGTTGGGATATATACAGAGAACTCAGTAAATTAAATGTTAGAAAGTATACAGGCCCTGATGAGCTTCCAAGTAAGCTTGTCAAAGAGTTTGCATATGAGTTCAGTATGCCTGTAACTAGTATCTTCAACAAAGAAGGCAAGGTCCCCCAGATCCTGTTACAATTTCCAAACTTATGCCTATTTCTTTAACCATGATGTTAAAGCCCATTTAGCCAAAGTTTGTGAGGGGTTTGTTTCCAAATGGGCTCTAGAGGAAATGTTTCATCACTTTCATGCAATTGATCGTTATCAGTATTATAGCATCAAATGATCTTCCACTACCCATTGTTTGATTGAACTTTTGGGTGTCCTTTACAGGGGTACTGACAATTTCGACACTGTGGGTCATTTGGTGGCAGATTTCTCCAAGGCGTTTGATTGCGTCGATCATACCTAGCCATCAAAAGTTTGTGTGATCTTGGTGTGAAAGCTGAAATCATTCCTTGGATTTCAGACATTTTATCATCTCATCGTGAGAGAGTGCAGCACCATTCTGCAACTTCTGAATGGGAAACGCTCTCTTGTGGTGTCCATCAGGGCACCAAGTTTGGTCCCATTACTTTTTTGGTGTGATCAATGGTACTGCAGCTGATGCCAAGACTCACATCTTTAAACATGATTCACTAATTACAGACCTATCTTGATTTTACCGGCAATTTCTAAGTTTCTAGAAAAGATTGTATACAATCGTATTTTTAACTTTATAACCCGTCACAATATACTCACATCTCATCAATTTGGTTTCAGGCCCAAAAGATCGACATTTATGGCAATTAATGAACTCTACTGTAAAATAGCCAATATTCTCGACCAAAAACTTCATACCATTGGCATTTTTTTTTATCTTAACAAAGCCTTTGATACTATAAATCATGATATTTCACTTAACAAACTTAATACATATGGTATCAGAGGACTTGCCAACAATTGGATCAAAACTTATCTCTCTGGCAGGATACAAAGGATTTCATTTAACAATGTCTTATCTGAAACAGCAAGTGTAACTTGTGGCGTTCCTCAGGGTTCTATTTTGGGACCTTTATTATTCTTATTATATATAATAATGATCTGCCTCTGGTACCAAAATCTAGTTTTATTTTATTTGCTGACGAATACAAATATTTCACATCATGAACCTAAAACATTGGAAACAATTATAAATACTGAATTAATTAGTATTTTCCAATTGGTTTAAATTTAAACTAGATAAATTATCTCTCAATATTAAGAAAACTAATACACGTATTTAAAAATAAACACAGTAACAAACAAGGCTTAACATAAGGCTTAACCTTAAAATAGATAACGAATACTAAAGCAAGTAGAGACAACTAAATTCATTGGCATACTCTTTGTTGATCACAATTTCCATGGACTTCCCAGATGCAACATAACTACAGCTAGCATCTTTCTTTGACAGTCCACAGGAGTTTCTCCGGGATGGTTCATTCCTGGTGACGTTTTTTAACATCGATAGACCCTCGCATTATTTTAACACCAGGCAGTTTGTTCAAATTGTACGTCTAGCCCATTTTATACTGTTAATGTGCTTGTCTTATTTATATATCTCTTTATTACGGGCACTACAACATTACGCTGTGCGTTAGTAGTGTCCCCAACTCAATCGCCATGATGGCGGTTCAATTATATAGATTATATGGTTTATATGTATTTTCCAATTAAATATATGACTTTTGATGTTTATTCTTATGTTGAGATGAATAACTGATTGATGATTGAGAACTTGATTGATTGAAACATGTCGATGAGTTAAGACTTTTCAGAGGTCCGTCCACCCAATCAACTTAGCCAGATTAACAAGGACGTTCAAGACCTGGGTGATTGGGCCAGTGGTCACTATCTCAAGCTTAACCATTTCTCAGTGGCGGCTGGTGGGTGTTGAACGTGGTGGGGTAATGGGCGCGAAGCGCCGTAATAACATTTCAAATAATGCAATTTGGTGACAGTTTTCGAGATATTGATGATTAATAGTATAGAAGATAAAACAAGTTGCTTGTTCACCAATTTATGAACTATATTCTCTATTGTGGATTTTTTAATAGTAAAGGTTATTTAGATCCAAAGTCAAGTTAAACACAATATTATTTTATAAACTGATCAACTGGGCACAGACCATTAAGCATGGTTTTTTAGATCGATGTTTTGGATAGAACATGTTTTCTTTCGTATCAGTTTTAAAACCATCAAAAATACAGGTTAGTATAGGCCTACAATTGACACTAAATAATCAACACAATTTTGAGAAATGCATATATGCAATACATCACAAATATAAGTAAAAGGAATCTAAAAAGTTTCTGAAAATTTCTGTATCAGTTAACGACCACTATCCAGTGATTTTGAAAAATATTTGAAATTGGCAGGGAATAGCGTTCAAGTGACAGGATAAGTCTGTAGAATTCTCATAAGGTAACCTTGCCAGTGTAGAATGAAAGAAAAGGAAGAAAACGGCAGTGTTCCAAGATGACGATTCCCATTCAATTACGTGTTGTAGTAGTGTCCGTTCGGACAGTAATGACTAAAATCTCGATTCTGTCCTTATTAGGTTGCTTTGGTCTTTCATTTGCAGGTATGTTAGGATACCTGACTTGTTACATACATGCTAAATCTGATTTTTGATGATATTTTCGTTTTTCTGATTTTAGGCAAATCGTGATAGTGTCTTTAACCACCATCTTCAATGCATGTGCCGCTTCAGGCCTTTCATAACGAAGTAAGTACAAAACTTTTAACTTACTCACTAGAAAAACTCTCAATTTTGCATTTTTCCACTCTGCGTTACCTCCAATCCATCAGAAATATGCCATCATAAACGCTTAACACTTAAGGCTTCATAAGGGGGGGGGGGTTTAATAGGGACCCCATTTTGGTTTTTCGGCGGAGTTTTAACGCTGTAATATATTGGTTTATATTTTGGTATTTGTCTAACTTTTAGTTGCGCTTGCATTGGTGCAAAAAAAATTCAAATCCATCGCGCCGTTTTGGCGTTAATTAGCATGGTCCCTGGAGCCCCCCCCCCCTTATGCACTAACGGAAGTGCCATGACCAAAAATTAAAAATCTCAATAGAGTTCTGTAATTCTGATTTTCATTAAGATACACCTAGTACAGAAACAAAGTAAAAAATCAAAAAAATTCTTGGGAAAAGATAGTCGGCATTGGTGTCATAATATTGTAATACATCGTATAGCGGTTTAATGTAGGACCTATGGTAAATTTACAAGTAAACCTAAAAAAGATAAAATGGCACGAGACATATCTCTGTGTGCTTAAAGGTCCATGGCCCGATCCTAATAGTCTCGTCCCCAGAAGTTCAAATTCTACCGGAAGTGGCCAAAATTTTGGTTCTCAGAAGAAAGCTACTATTTTTCTCATTTACACTGGTCAAATCTTAGGGGCTAAAGAACGTGTGGTTTGGAAGTTATGAGTGAAATGTGCCCTTTTCTGGTCGACCATATTAATTTTACACAGTATCTATATGGGGCTTACAAAATCACGTTTTTAGCTCTTACAAAAACGTGAAAGATCGGCGCGAAACTTTTGCAGTTGGTGTTGGGGTGAAGGCCATTCTGCAGATGAACATTTCATATACGGAAATCGGGCCATCTGCCGTTAATATGTTAAATATAGTTCTCTTCACCAATTAAAGCAATCAGCAAAAGTCTAGGTGATTCAGTTCCGTAGGAAAAATGCAGAAACAATTAGTGTCGTTTTCGCAATTTGACGCAAAAATAAAAATCAATGGTTTGTTGTTGTTTGTTTGTTTTATTTCTTATTCTTTTGCCTGGTTACGCATTCAGTGGATGTTATAGATATCTCTGTTCTTCCATGAGGCCCAGGGGGCCTTAAAAATACATCAAAACATACATCAAAATTATAACAAATTAATATATAATTAATTACAACAAACTATAATAAGCTTAACCACATCAATCATATAAAATTGATAAACTTGCAATGTAACAAATTCATTAACCATATATTAACATATCAAATTACACCGAGATCAACTTTTACGATACAAGTAGGACAACATAATATTGGTATGTTTAAAAGCGGGATTATTACAACAATCAAAGTATTGAATAAATTACAACTCTTAAGATTTACTACATGTTCATGTTTCAAAAATTAGTTTTATTACAATTATAGCATCCAAGGCTAAAATACATAATAAAAACCCTTAGCATTAAAAATAACAAAATCAAAAAATAGTGACTGTGGCTTAACTGACTTAAGAGATGTCCAAAATATAAATATAATACATAAACATAACAAGTTATGATGATTATAATGCGTATATTGCGATTCCAAAAGGAAAAAATAAATAAAGTAGAATATTTAATATTACAAATTTAAAAAACCTATTTTTGAAAAACGAAGTGCTGGTCGGTAGGGGATATTGTCAGATTGTTTGAAGATTTTCCACGCTTGGGCCCCCGAACAGGAAAGAACGTCTCCAGGCTTCGGTTCTAGGTTTGTAATTTAGAGCAATATTAACTTGAGGAAGTACCCTGTATTGTAAGTATGAGTATTTCTAACAGTGTTCAAAACGCCATCACGACTATCAGGGACAAGTCCAGCTAGGCATTTGAAGACAATGACACATAAGTGGTCATGTCTAAGATACTTAAAGCTTCCAGCCGAGCTTGTTCATCACAACATCGAAGAGGCGTGGCGCACAGGGAACTTTGCGGATAGCTCTCCAGCACGAGTTGAGGACGTTGATCTGTTCTGGAGTGTGTAATTGCAATTACCCAAAAACAAATCACAGTAATTGAATCGTGGAAGCACGAGAGCCTTGTAAATTGTGTTCAAGTCACTGATGAAAGCCCTCTCTAATTCTATATTGAAGAGACCTATGTATTTTGAGACATTTAAAACAAATTTGATTTATGTGAGGTTCCCAATGCATCGCTTGATCCAGTATGAGGCCTAAATACTTACAGTGACTAACACTGTTAAGAAGATCACCATTCAAAGATAACAAGATTTGAGATTTACTATGTTACGATTTGAGCCAAACAACATGGCCTTTGTCTTTTTTGCATTTAGAGTGAGTTTATGTCTTGATCATCCATAATTGCGATTTGAGATAGATCATAATTGAGCCGAGTATTTATATTTGAAACATCGTTTGAGGCGAAAAAAATGGCAGTTCATCAGCATAAAGATTTGATTTGTTTCATAGAAACCCCAATGGGAGATCGTTTATATTAAATGGTTGAAAAGAAGAGGCCAAGTATTGAGCCTTGCGGCAATCCATAATGAATCATTCAAAATCAGACACAATATTACCAACTTTAGTGGCTTGTTTCTATATTAAAGATGAAGTAAACCAATCTAGCTCAAGATCTATAATACCAATCAGTTGAGTTTTGGAGCGAATGAATGGTTGGACAGTTATCGAGGCCTGCTTCAGATCAATTAAAAATGTCCTCCGACAAGATGGGCAAGCCATCATATTTTTTAGTATATAGTCAGTAACTTCCACTAAGGTGGTAAGAGTGTGAGTGTTTTAGGTCTGAGCCAATTGGTTTTGATGAAAGGATGTTTTTTCACCTAGGTAGAATAATTGGTTATAGATCAGTCTCTCAAAAATTTTCATCACAACCGGAAGGAAAGATATAGCCGATAGTTATTAACCTCAGATCTGGATCCTTCTTTGAAAGAGGTGTACCCTGCGGTTTTCCATTGTTGAGAACCTTCCCCATAGTACAGGATAGATTGAACAAGTGAGTCGGGGTGGAGCCGAGGAGAAGCCCTGCTTTTAACCAAACGACTACTCACACCATCAAGACCAGGTTGACCTTCCTGTTGTTTAAATCTGAAGAGATTTGAGAAAACCGCATCATTGGTAATTTTTCAAATTTAAAGTACATGGAACATGCAGGAATAGCAGATTGTTGAAAATCATTTGATGAACTAAACTTATTGGCAAGATCTTCTCCTACAGTGAGAAGAAATGATTTAAAGTGGTTAGCAACCATGTGCTTGTCAATATATACCCTTTTCTGTTTTCAAGGATTTATATCACCATGACATGTACCAGTAAACAGATTTCAGGGTTGCCACAATCTACGTAATCACCTTTATTCTCATGATTTGATGATCGAAGATCATTAGCCTTCAGTTTATTACGTAGGTTATTGACTCTGTTTCTCAAGAGTTTTTGCGTTATCCCAGTCGTAAGCTCATTGGTCTTTTCAGTATTTCACGGGGCCTTTCGGCTTTTTTTGACGGTTTTGCCCCTAATTTTATTACTGAAACAATTTTTTTCAGTTTTATTTATTAATTGTGATGTCTTTGAACATTCTACATGTGTTGTATTTCATCTAAAAATTTCCTTTGGAAAGTGGTTATATATGACTGGGTCCCTAGGACCCCCCCCCCTTATGCACTACGGAAGTGCAAACCCCTTAGCGTTAAAGTGGCTATTTTCATGTAATATCAAGACTATGTGTTGAGAAGCGATTGCAAGTAAGTAAATCAACAGTATTCCTGATGATTTTAAGCACTGATAGGCAAAAAAACAACATATTAAGGCTACAAGGAAAGTGAAGATATACCCTGATACAGTGACTAATACTAGCAAACCTATTCATCTGGATAACTTGAACATGATGGAATGGTGAGAATAAGAATATAGGGTAGTAAACGTAAATGGAACTTTACCCTCAAGTCACCACTTACATTTGTTTCAGGTACCATTTTGGAATTATTATTTATAGTATAGGTTCATCCCTGAATTACGAGAGCTCAGCCATGACCCCAAATACACAAAAAAGACGCAACAAAAAAAACAAAAAACTGCGGACCCTCAGTCTCAAGACCATTACTTGCCTGCCAGTGTTAATGCACTCATTGGTTTTGCTAGGAGGTACCACCACACCAGGGGGCTATAAAAAATCAGACCCGATGAGTACACGGCTGGGTGTGTTTTATTATGGACACAAACATCAGTACATGCTATCAGCATTTTCCAAGGAAACACAAAAAATGCCCATAGGGCGGAAATTCAGACCCCGATTACTGAGTTGCCAGTTCTTATAGCAACAGTATGACAGTAACGCCTCTAAAATCAACTGGTATATGTGATTACTACAAGTAAATCTATATCACACACCTGATGTGTGGACAGATTTATACGCCTAGTCTGTGTCTGCAATAATGAAAGTCATAGATTTTTTTTGAGAAAGGAGGGGCTAAGGCCCCAACGCCCTATTGAGCCAGCCGCCACTGACACTTCTAAATGTAAGTAATGTTGGTGTGCTTAAAAAAGGCCACTCACCTAGTCCCCTTGTTCTTAAAATCGCTGCAACGACGCTGAGGGGTGACTGCGAATCAAGCTTCGGGCTGGGAGATGCAAGTTAATGACATAGGTTGTTAAGGGGTAACCGCCGGCTGATATGCTCAAACGTTGAAGCGGTCTCAATTCCAGTAGGGACTTGTCTCTGTGTCTGTTCATATTGGTTGTCCGGTGGTCGAATATGCCGTCCCTGTTTGGCATGGTAACCTCAAGATGAGCAGTCTTAAGAAGGTGGAATTATCAGAAGCCTTTTATTTTGGGTGCTCTTAAGATCATACGGAGCTCTTGGCCTCACAGGATTACAAACACTTTTAGATTCAGTAGATGGCTCCAAGCCACTGTGCCAACTTGCTATTGACGGTATCCGGTCCATAGATATGAGAAGTGGTTCCCCGCAACAACTCCACTCATTGTATGTCCCTGCGGACGGTCAGACCTTCCGAACTTAGGATTAAGGACGAAAGGTAGGGCAAGAGCTGTACCCTACCTCTCGAAAGTTATTTAATAACCTTGAGTAGGCTTTAAATATGCCATAACCAAAGTCAAGGTTACAAAGTCTCTTGAGGGAGAGGTGTTTGTCTTTTGATTGAAGCTTACCTATGAAAATTAGTTAAATTGTCTGCCCTTTTTATGTGGTAGAATAATTGTGGCTGAATTGAAACTGACCAACATGGACTTGGCCAGAAGTTACAGGTCGGATGAAGATTTTGCGCAAATGGCCAGGAAAAACCCTAATGACTTGCTGTACTGAACCGGTTAATATATCATTATCAAGCAATCGAGAAACGGGGGGAAGGTCTTAAGGAAAGTACCATTTAGATACAGGATGTATTTTGTATTCAAATGTGGAAACTAAAGTGTAATCCGGAACTTTAATAACTTTATAAATTAAACCACGAAAGTACCAAACGCATAATCCATACAAACGTTAAATTGTAGGTTGTATTATTAGGGCGGGGGAGGGGGGTGGGTTTTTTAAAGGGGGATGGGGGGATAGGACACGATTTGCTTCGGTTTGGGCACTGGGGATTTCCATGCATGCCATAAGAAAAAATGATGCTCAGTGGACAAGTCTGTATTGCTGACATTGTTCAGTGGACACACACTGAGAACACTCAACAACAGGAAGATGTCTCAATTACCATTTCTTTAGATAACAATCAAATACACAGATATATCCATTACAGAAAGTGGAAAAATATCCTTTCAGTTTGGGTAAAAGTGTTTATGGGTCACCATGGCTAATTAACTCATATAAAACTATCCTAAGAGTGGAAGATCAGATTAGAAAAAGATGTTACTCTCAGATCAAGGAAGAGCTGTTCAGTTTCAAAATCCCTGTTTGCGGTGTTGCGAGAATAAATTGAAACAAAATTCTCGAATCAACTTCCTGATAATACTGTCTTTCTTCAAACAGGGCTTTGGCATGTTTAAGAAACTGAGAAGTGAGAAAATACAATCCCAAATCATGATCAAGATTGGACAAACATTTTGGTTTCGCTTTTAAATTTACTATCGTCTCAAAGTTCAGATATGTTCGTTTTTAAATTGCTTGACGGAGTTATTGCAACCAAATTCTTTTGTAAAATGGATATCATTAAAACATTAGACAGGTACTTTTTGTGGTGAAATGAAACTTCTGAGCAATTTAAATTTTGTAACGGGTAGTTGTTGAGATTTCTTCTTTTCGTTTGTTTAAATAACGAGGGTTGCAATCAGGGAGCATGACTCAAAACTACTGCTTTTGAGAAAATGTGATGTTTAATCTTTTCTACTAAGCAAATTCTATGCATTACTCAAAATGTTAAACTCTCATAAGTTCATATATGGTACTTTAAAGCAAATGATATAAACTTTAGTAAAACAAAGAACAATTTTCATATGAACAGCAGAATTAAAGAAATTTCTTAATATTCTTTTAAGTGCTGAGCTACGTCCTTCTGACGGTAATGAAAATGGTAATTGTGAGTTACATTTTCAATCATGCCTACGATTGACATGTTATTTCATCAGATGTTTAGCATGTATCCTTTGGAAGGTTTTAACAAATCATCAATATATGTGGGATAGGGAGCTAAAAAAGCTGTTGAAATTTGGCAATTGTGCAAGCTATGAAGCCTCAACTCATGTTGGCCAAATACAGTTACCCTCAGAAGGTTCGTATCAGAGTACGCTTTCTGTTAGTAAACAAAGTGTGCACCATTGATATGTGGTGAAGTGTTATTTTGCTTTAGGCAATAGGAAGTAGACTTGAGTTAACCACCCTTTCCGGGACTTTGGGTAGAAGTAGCCCAGATTGAATTCCCAATTAATATTCATGAAAAGCTGTATCGTGACCTTGAAATTCAGGAACTCATTTTGGCCTAAAAACGAGTCATTTCAAAGTTTGATTTGATTGTACTTTGCCTCTCCTTAAAAATAACGTCACGCACCCCCTGAGACATTCAACTATTTTTTGAGATTTTTTGAACTTCTGTTTAATTCGTTTCAAGGAATATATATGCTAAACGTTGGCAAAATCGGCACACAAAACCCAAAATTACATGAAAACCATAGGGATCTCTACAACAAACTGATCGTTGCCAAGTCCACGATTTGGATAAGTCTTAGTCAACTTGTGCGCTGTACGAGTACGAGTAAGGCAGCGCTGGCTGTAAAGTTTTCTTAGTGATAAGCGTGAATTCATGGGCAGTCGGAACGTAAAACCCGTTCGATTTTTTCCGTATAAAGTTCACATTTTGAGTTCTTTGAAGTATATTGATAAATCATGGAGAATAATCAGGGAACTAGTCAACCAAATGTTTGCCGATACGTGTGAAATTGAGAGCAGGGACAGCAGAAAAAGCATATGATAAAGTTACTGGATGGTGGCTACGGCGTGCATGCAGTGACCGGCCGGTATAGGCGTTTCGTGTGTAGTTTGATCTGTGTAGTGAACTTACGAATATTACAAGTGCCGGCGGTTAATTCAAATGTACCTGGCATTTTAAGATGTGTAGGTTCGCATACTCATTACATCGAAGCGGAGACCCGCTTTACACCGAAATCGCCTTGACAAAGGGGCCAGGACTTCGAGAAAAAGGTAAACAAATAAGAAAAATAAAGAAGAAAAAATACGATTATCATGTAATAGCTGTAATTATGCACAAAGCAGCTATCGATTTCCCAAGGGTATTATCTAACTCACACGGTCCAGGGGAAGTGTTAAGGGCTTCATGGTTTTCAGAATCTGTAGGTGTACAGATTTTTTTGGATACCAAAACCTCAAAATACACAAAAAAGTAGTTACGTCCTTCTGTTTGTCAACCGCGAATAGATATATCAAACACTCCGAATGATGTTAGAAAGAATTTTTTTAGAGCGTGGAGTAATATGATGGAAAACATTCTACTATGCGCAACCTCAATCCACACGTTTAGGTTAATTGCAGTGGTATATCACTAGCTTTACTGTGATGTGGGGGATTATTTAGCTTCTCCAAATCGCTGTTATTACATTATTTATTACCAAACTAACGATAGCTACCGATTATTATTAAAAATAGTGGAAATCAAAGTACAAATCATAAACAAAGTACTTGTTTTTAGGCGAGTTTTAGCAAAAATTCGCGTTTGACCCAACATTCGACGTATTTCCGCCCCTATGGCAGTCATTTGGGCAAAATCGACAGCCCATCGGTGTTCCGGTAGTAACCCACAAACAATAAGTAATCATAACTCATTTAAGATTACGATCATATTCTAAAGAATAACGTTATCGTTAGGCTTTACTTGATAAACTAGCAATTGTTGCAGACCATTTTGAATTGGGTCATAGCCATACAGCGACTAGACATTTTTGCTTTGTAGATGCGAAGAATTATGCCTTTGTTACATTAAGAGTGCCAACTTTGGAATTTCGCCTGTGCGGTTTTTGGACGGGTTATACAATTTGGATCATTTTGGTTCAAATTGGTAGGTCTTGTCATCATCTATGGTAATTAAATCAGGCGTTGTCCAAAAGCTTACCTTGTAAATAAAAAAAACAACCATCAGAACAAATGCACTTACTGAAACAGTGGCAGGAAGCTAGCTTGCTATGACATGGGGGTATAAAACTTCGCTGAGTATGGGCAGGAAACTAGTTTAAGGCGAAGGCTGTTATTCCAATACATAACCCAGTTTCCTGACATAATCCTAATAGGTTTTCACGCACGCATAACAAATCTTGTTTAATAATGCTTTGGGCCACGTGAATGTTTACTTTAAAACAAAGTGTCGGCCCCAAAATACCATTTGTGACCAACACAATTGGGCTAACCATATAAAATGTGTCACTCATAAACTCAAAATATGCATCCATTAAGTCAGAAAAGCACTAGGTCTTTGTAGACCACACATACCACCGCGCTCAATATGTTGATCATGTGACCAAATTCCTTGGAAAGATAGCCCGGTAACACGCACCGCTAAATACAAGTACGCTAACCAAGTTAATCCTTTACAATATAAGCGTAATATAAAATACATATTAAAAATTGTTGAACTACTAACAGAAAAAACATATGGACTACCATTGTGGCCCAAAAGTCGACCAATAAGAAAATACAAATTAGCCGGTCAAAGTGCAATTTTTTTAAAATAAAAAACTAAACAGTGCATTTTACAAGAAAGTGGTATTTACATTTTCCAGATGTTTAATAGAATCCGTAGCTATAGCGTTTTAATAATTGTAATATAGGCCTACACCATAGAGCGACGAAATAATCCCAACAAGAGAGTTAAAATTGATAAAGTGTAATGTAATTAACGCAATATCAGCCATCATTGGAATTCTTTTGCCGTCATTTTGAGAACAATG
Source organism: Ophioderma brevispina (assembly GCA_023653785.1). Lineage (NCBI taxonomy): Eukaryota > Metazoa > Echinodermata > Ophiuroidea > Amphilepidida > Ophiodermatidae > Ophioderma > Ophioderma brevispina. Next base: position 85,655 of record JAMKCH010000111.1, read on the forward strand.
ATAGCCCTATATGTTTTCTTGTAAGGAGCTCAACATTAAGTTAACAATGCAACAGTTACATTACGATAATATCCTTAAGAATAACTTAGCGTTTGTGGCGCCATTTTGAATTCTTTCGATCACTTTAAATTTCACTTGTCAAAAAACAAAGACCTATGTGGTTTGTAATAAAATGGTAAATGCGCGAGTTTTTGTGGGAATTTCACAACGGAAAAATAAAAATTTTAGCCGATTCTAGTCAGCAATCGTATTTTGGCGGCCATGTGTTTTAAGTAACAAAAATCAGGGGGGCCCAAAAAGCTTATTTGAAGAATATAGCTTTATGCACATAAAATACTAGTGAATATGTGGCAGGGAAATATAGATTAGTTATGAACCTGGGATGTCCCTGTTCGAATAGGGTAAGTACCCAGTTCCACAAGGTACAGGTGATATGGTTACCGTACTCTTGCGATCATTCTTCTCAGATTCTACTGGATGTATTTGTAAACGTGTCGTTTATTTTGTCTTTGCTTTTTCTGAAAATGCTGTTGTGCTTTTTTGAATAAAGGCAGTTGCTAAAGAGAAAAAAAGGTATGATGCTATCGTGGATGTTGCCTTTAAATAGTCTTGTTTTTTAATTTTTTCCTCTAGTAGGGACCTTATCTCCCCATGCACAATGAAGAATTAAACAAATATCCTACATTTGGTACCAAACTAATTGTACGAGTTCTTAGTTCAATTATGTATTTAGTTATTTATGTGATAGGACAAAATGAAGCGCGGCTTTTTGGACACCCGTGGGCCATTACCAGGATAAGCCTGTTACACTTTACCTACAGGCAATCTTAGTCCCAGATGAAAATTAGAATCTGGAACGATTAACAGCCTCCCACAAGTATCTGTCTACTGCCGGGGGGGTGCAAACCGTCCCGCTCCGCCTAAGCATAACTCCACTGTATATCTTCATCTGCAAGGCAAGCAAAACCCTCCGGGCACTCCCATGTTGGAGGTGGCGCGTAGTTAAGCCGCCATTTGCGGCATTCCTTGTCACCCCAAACCTAAGTTTTGAAAATTTACCACCATCACCCAAAGACACATTTTTATGCCTTTTATACATTTTGATTGTCTTATTTTATGGGCAAGTAGTTCAATTGCTAATATAAAAAGAATGGCTGAAAGTGGGCATCTTATTTTAATTAAATCAGGGTTGCCCAAAAGCTTATTGTAAATAAAAAAAAAACATACAGCATAAATGCACTACTGAAAAGTGGCAGGAGCTAGCTTAGATATGACCTGGGGTGTATAACACTTTTGAGTATGTGGCAGGAAACTAGTTTAGGCGAAGGATGTTATTCCAAACATAACCAGTTTCCTGACACATTTACTAGTGTTTTAGTTGCATAACAATATTGTTTAATATAAGCTTTTGGGCCACAGTGAATGTTTACTTAAAACAAAGTGGCGGCCAAAATACCATTTGTGACCAAAATTGGCTAACAATTATAAAATGCACTCATAAACTCAAAATATGCACCATTTAATGTACGAAAGCATAGGTCTTTGTAGCCACACAATAACTTTCAATATGTTGATCACGTGATCCAAATTCTTACAAGATAGCCGGTCACATACGCTAAATACAAGTACGCTAACCAAGTTTAATCTTTACAATATAAGCGTAATTATAATAATACATTATTAAATAATTGTTGAACTACTACCAGAAAACCTATGGACTACCATTTTGCCCAAAATGTCGACCAATAAGAAATACAAATAGCGGTCAAAGTGCAATTTTTTAAAATAAAATCAACTAAAAATGTGCATTTTACATGAAAGTGGTATTTACATTTTTCCAGCTGTTTTAATAGAATCCGTAGCTATAGCGTTTTAAATAATTGTAATATAGGCCTACACCATTTAGAGCGACGAAATAATCCCCAACAATAGAGTTAAAATGATACATTAATGTAATTAACGCAAATATCAGCCATCTTGAATTCTTTTAGCCGTCATTTTGAGAAACAATGATAGCCCTATATGTTTTCTTGTAATAGCTCAACATTAAGTTAACAATGCAACAGTTACATTACGATAATATCCTTAAGAATAAACTTAGCGTTGGTGGCGGCCATTTTGAATTCTTTCGATCACTTTAAATTTCACTTTGTCAAAAACAAAGACCTATGTGTTTGTAAATTAAAATGGTAAATTGAGAGTTTTTGTGTGAATTTCACAACGGAAAAAAATAAATTTTAGCCGATTCTTAGTAAGAATCGGTATTTTGGCGGCCATGTTGTTTTTAAGTAAAAAATCAGGGTGGCCCAAAAGCTTATTTTGAAGAATATAGTTTATGCAACATAAAATACTAGTGAATATGTGGCAGGAATATAGATTAGTTATGACCTGGGATGTACCTGTTAGTAATAGGGTAAGTACCAGTTCCCACAAAGGTACATGTGATATGGATGTACCGTACTCTTGCGTATCATCTTCTCTTTACTGGGATGTATTTGTAACGTGTCTTTATTTTTTTCTTTGCTTTTTCTTGAAAATGCTGTTTGTGCTTTTTTGAATAAAGGCAGTTGCTAAAGAGAAAAAAAGGAATATCTGCTATCGTGTTGATGTTGCATTTAAGAAGTATTGTTTATTCCTCTCGTAGGGACCTATCTCACATGCACAATGAAGAATTAAACAAAATATCTAAAATTTGGTACCAAACTAATTGTACGAGTTTCTTCATTTCAATTATGTATTTAAGCTTATTTATTGTGATAGTGACAAAATGAAGCGCGGCTTTTTGGACACCCTGTGGGCATTTACCAGGATAAGCCTGTATACACTTTACATACAGGCAATCTTTCGTCCCAGATGACATTAGAATCTGGAACAGATTTAACAGCCTCCCACAAGATCTTGTCTACTGCCGGTGGGTGTGCAAACCGTCCAGCTCCGCTAAGCATAACCTCCACTGTATATCTTCATCTTGCATGCAAGCAACCCTCCGGGGGCACTCCCATTTGGAGGTGGCGCGTATGTTAAAGCCGCCATTTGCGGCATCCTTGTCACCCCCAAAACCTCATATTTTGTACATTTTACCACCATCACCCAAAGACACATTTATTTGGAAAATGTTGACAATGTTCACCCAAAGACTTTTTTAGAAAATATTTCAAAAATGTCACACCAAACCCCCTTTTTTTTGGGGGGGGGGGGATATGGCAAATTTGTCACCTGAGAAAACAGTTTTTGGGTCAGTTTGGCTGTCTTTCACCCAAAGATCCCTCTTATTTGCACATGCTCTGTCACCGAATGCCCTAGCTAAGTTTGGAAGCGCCTGCCTTTATGCATTTCATATGTGAGTGTCCCCACCTCAACCACCGCAGTACGTTTCGAAAGCGAGAGAGGTAGTAAAAGGGTGACTTCCCTTTTGAGCCACATGTTTGCATTTAACCAGTGTGGTTCTTCTATGAAGTTCAGTACTTGGAACAATACCGAGAGGATCTCGGATGCCGCGGTATATATGATTTCCTGAATCTAGAACATTTTGTTTTATTTGAAATCTTTCCCCCACCCCTGAATGTTATTTTTTCCATACATATTTTAATTTTAATTTTGTAATTCATTGGTAACTAATATCAACCCTGTTTTATTAGATATATATATTTTTTTTCAACGGTTTCTAGGCCATTTTTATGCTGATTCTGAATCCGATGGATGCCAGACGCACAACCTTGAGCATTTTTGTAAAAACACAAAAAATCAAAATGGCCACCAAAACAAAAAAACATTCATCTCTTGTTCACTCAGAAGTTGTAATTTTTCAGCCTGTCTCGTTTAATCATTCATTGTGACTAATTAACATATGATTCTGTAGCCACGTAGTCAATACATTCAATATGGCCGTCAATACAATTAAGTGTCTGATCGTGATCTATTTTTGACTGCAGGTTGGTAATTTGGTATCGATCCTGGTGTTTTGGCAATCAAGAAATTAATTAAAACCATAAGACATATTTTTAAAAGATGTGATGATAAATACCGTCATTATATGAAAGCTAGTACTGCAATGTTTGTGTATATCCCTGTAAGTCAATCAGATCAATGTACACATTAGTAGGTAATCAGAGGAATCAATACATGTAAAATGCCCACCAAGATGGGTATCCAATTACTATGGCTGGAAATGGCACTTACTAAGCGGCGAAAAATCCGATCACTAATAGTCTAGAGAGACAAGTTTCTTTGTTTTGGTAGGTTTTGGGATATTTGATGAATAACGACTCAATGACACTTAAGATAGCCTTACTGGGATTTTTGGAAGTGATAGTTCATCTAAAAACTACAATATATATATATATATATATATATATATATATTATATATATATATATATTATATATATATATATATCTTTAGCCTACAGCAGTGAATGAATACTGACCTTTACTGATTGACATTTGCAGCCATATTGAACGCTTATCTAGGATGCCACCTTGCAGATATCAATCACTTTGATTATGCTATGGTATTTAAATTGCTCTGAATCGGTTATAGTGATATACACAAACATGGCAGCTCTTGCCTATAAGTAGTAATGAATTTTGCCATTTTGGAGCCATTGAATGGTTTATTGATTTGATTGATTAGCAAATTGTTGAAAGCTATTCATAATGATTTCAATTAATATATTGATTGGTAAAGCATTGGTATATATACCAAGTTACAATTCTACTCTCAAAAGTAGATAAATATAAGATGCTTTCTTGTAAACAGTGACAAGACTGAATTTTTTGTTGCTTTATCACCACACAACAAACGTCGCATGCCTACGGTTAAACTTCAGATTGGGCCTAATACCATTACACCTTCTGATACAGTTAGGAACCTGGGTATAATTTTTGACACCAACATGACCATGGCTAACCAGATTTCATCTTTGTCACGCAACTTAACTTTCCATCTTCGAAATATTTCACGTATCCGCCGGTTCCTCGATTTTGATTCATGCAATGATGTTGTACGCTCACTAGTACTCTCTTGTTTGGACTATGGTAATATACTCTTGATGGGTTCCAACACATCAAACATATCTCGCCTTCAAACTCTTCAGAACTGGGCTTATAAACTTATTTTTAAATCTGGCAAACGTGACCATGTTACTGATTTGCTTCAGCAGCTCCACTGGTTACCAGTTAAAGACAGAATCTTCTTCAAAATCATGGTGTATGTATTCAAGTGTCTCGCCGGATTGGCTCCTGAGTATTTAACATCTTGCTTGGAATTATACAAACCTGGTCGAGAGGGCTTAAGATCTGCTCAGGACACTACACTACTCTATGTACCTAAAACTCATCATCGTTCACTCCAATCTGCCGCAATCAGAGCGTTTTCTTATAATGCGCCCAAACTGTGGAATGACCTTCCATCTCATGTTCGTTCTTCCATCTCACTTGCCGTCTTCAAAAAGGGACTAAAGACTCATCTTTTTGCACCTGTGTAATTTTCGCTTGTTCATGTTCTATATCCAATTTTTCACTCGCTTCTGTTTTTTTAACTGTGCTTGTGTTGCATGATTTTTGCGCTGTGATCTTTTGAAATGGCGCCTTATAAAAACTGCTATGTATGTATGTATGTATGTATGTATTGGCGGCCATATTGAATCTCTTAATTAGGTGGTTAATGAATCATATTTTAATTGGTCACAATGGGTGTTTTGACTGGACAGGCAAAAAAATTACAACTTTTGAGTATTTAACACATGAGTTTTTTGCGTGTTTCGAAAATGCTCAAGGTTTTTCGTCTGGCATCCATCGATTTCAGATTCAGCAGCAAAAACTGGTCTAGAAACCATTGAAAAAACATTATATATATGGTATAACAAGGTCACATGGTCTGTAGCCTGGACTACATAAGAAGCCTGGTGTAAGTGCCATCCATGCAATCTATCCTGTAGGTCTCAGATCTATATAACATGATAGTCTCTACACAGGCTCTGAAGAACTTCAGTACTAAACACTCCAGGTAGAATTCGTTTGGAATATTTTTTTTCACGCTAAGAGGAGTGTGGTCTGCGTTCTGGAAAGTGAATGTTTAACTTGCACCAAAACCGAAGAAATAAAAACATAATATTATACAGTTGAAATAAACTAAACACAGCAAATGACCAGTTTTAATCAGACATTTATTTTCCATCATATATATACATATATCTTAGCACGTTACATAGATATACAGATTCAACATCAATCACCGCATTAATGAAAACTTTGAAAAAAATTGTTTTTCACTTGTGTTTTCCCTTGATAAACCTTGTTTTCCGATTTTTTGGCATTATTTGTTTAAAAAACTGAGTTTATGTCTAGTCTGGATAAACCCTTTTTTAAGGAAACTCTATTTATCACTTTTAAAAACATTTTAATTTTTTTGGGCATTGTTTAAAAACTATTCAAAATAAACGAAACACTGATATTATAATACGTACGAGGTGTTTAATTTTTTTATTCTGATAATAAAAATTGTGATATTTACTTATTTGGAATTCCACTTTCACATCAGTGGCACTCGCCTTCTTGGTGGTGCAACCCCCCAAAAATACATTGTTAAACAAAAGAATCCGAGCTAAATCTGATACACAGGTTGACTTAACCGGTACAGCTACATAGCAAATAAAATCATATAAACAAATGGTACAAAAGGAACACAAAAATAATATTCTGCAGCAACGTAGAACGAGCTAGGAAACTGAATGGTATAGATTTATTGGGCCATCTTGAATTCAGACCTCAGTTTCCATGCACGTTTTGCGTAGGTTTTGCACAAAATATCAAAAATACTGTATAGAATCGTTATCAATAATTTTATATGTACACCAGATGCCGCGTAGGTTAAATTGAAGTTTTTTTTATCTAAATTACCTGAGGAGAACAACTCCCAAACATCCAAGCATCGATTGTTAACAAGACATTTTATTGTATAGTAAAAAGAAATCTGTAAGAAATACCTGGTAAACTAATATGTCATTAGAAATCATAAATGCTTGCGCAGCAAGAAAGCCTTTATTGGTTTGCAACTTCCATTGTCAAAATGAAAATTTTACTTTTATAATCGTACTCAAAATCATCAACCAAGAGCAAAATTTTAAACGCTGACAATTTTAAATGATAATAATTATCAAATTTTAAATCTCGCTAGTCTCTATCACTGTGTCCTCTTGGTAGACTTCTCTTAGAAGAAAAACTTCATTGCATGTTTTACAGTTCTTGAACAAAACATAATTGCAGAAACAATTTGCGATAACAAATGGTTATATTATATTGCTTGGTGATTAGAAAGATGAACTTAATTATCGTTTGATTATGGTTCTTGAGCATGAGTATAAAAGCCAAACTTTCATTTTGACAATAAAAGTTGCAAACCAGCTGCAAATGGAACTCTGTCTTGTTCATGCTTTATTTATTTGGCGTGAATAGAAACGGATGCAAATTACCCAAATGTGTAAGTCAGAAAAATGGGTGATAACTTGGGTGGACACAACGTCTGGGTTAAAAAGGCGATACATTTTCAAATTTTCAGTTGTACACGCAAATCGTTTTGTGTGTTCAAAAATCTTCTACAATTGAACACGTTCTGCAGTGTCTATAACACCTCTGACTATTTTGGAACACTTCCGGGCTCGTGAAATCAGTAAATTGCAGTGTACCTTCAAAACTGCACGGGACAATCTTGTAAGATCTTGCTTTGAATCTGTATTGTGAAAATCTATAGATTTCTTTGGATTTTAATATACTACAGTTATAGGGGGTCTAACTCATTATATAAATTGCAATACCATTTTCTGAAGATAACCTTTTCTCACCTGCCCAAAGAACAGTCCTACGTCCCTTAATCGCTTCAAAACCCACCTGACAAAAATCACGGATCGGACCCCTGCCTTGGGTTATGGGGAAATTGCTCCTAGATCTGACAACAAAAATACCGCTACCTACTTTTTTGCGGTGATTGTCATATTTTATCCTAGGTATGTCGGGAACATTGGACATTTATTAAGAATGTGTGAATGTGAGGGAAAACTCTGAGGAACCAATAGCCCCTTTAGTAGACCTATCTACAATAGCAACCGAATCTGTACGGTGCATATACTGTGAATGTACTTTGTTGGAAAATGTTACATAAATTGTACAAGTTATACTGATCAAAATTTTAAAATTGACAATCGAATGGATCGAAAGTGGCTCAAATAGTTGATCTCTATACAAGGTGTTGTAGGGCGAAGTGAATCCAAGCGGTCAAGATAATGGTTTTCCTGCCAGAAAATACAGAAGTTATGAGACTTGGTAGAGCGACTCTGTTCATGCATTTAATGCATGAATTTCGCCATTTTTAGTAAATCGTCCCATCATTGCTGATCCAGTTATGATCAAAGAAATTTCAAATTACAGCTCCCTTGATAATCTGAACTTCGAATTGCCTGCACCTTATATCTCGCGTCCTCCAGTCAGATTGCAGCCATACTTCGAAATGCAAGCACACAGTTGTTTAGTTACAATTTAGTCCGGTTCCCGTTACTGTCAAGAGCTGGATACTTACAAAGAGGTGGCGCTATACCATTTGTTATACACAATCAGACAGGGTCGGCCTAGAATGTTTTGTCACAAAATCAAATTCTAGTATAGTAGTAGGGGTGGGCAAGTGACGATCGTTTTTTCAAAACGAGTTGATCTTAGGCCATTTTTTGCTGAAACAATCCGGGAAGCCTTTCGCCTAAGATGAATTTTTAGGTTGGTAAAATGACTTTTAAGGTTTTTTGTACAGAGTCAATGGATTTGGGTGGTTCAAAATTATTCACATGCCAAAATCTGATCCCAAACAACCATTGACATTTTATATTACTAGGCACATACGCATAGTATATTGCTTCCCTAAAGATAAAAACCTGTTTCCAAAGTAATCAAGTTCACGTTGCCCTAAAATAAAGGAAAAATGTTCTTCACCTTGCCAGAGGGAGTAGAGTCATCATAACCTGCAATCATTTTCACCCAATGGTCTGAAATTGTCCATAATCCACTAAAACAACTCTTTACTACAAGAAGTTGCTTTTGTTTTTTTCTACTGTTTTATTTGTCGTTTAATAATAGCATCACAGTGGGAATGAAAACACACGGGCATGGCATTGGCATGGCCACTGCATGTTATGTAACTGTTTTATCAGCTTGACCCTTACAACAATACACTGCCCTTCATAGCAGCACAATGGTACAAGTCTCTTGCAAATAGTGGGCAAATGGTCTGTTGTTAGGTTAATATTAGCATCACTTGTTGTATGAAAACCCTCCAGTACAATTGGCAGGTATTGAACATTTTATAACGGCGTTGACCTTAACAACAATACACTGTCTTTCAACATCAAGTACCACCCTAAGATCTGGTCTGTTTTGGTTATTCTGTGGATTGCCTTGCCTTAATTGAAATGAATTTTGTAAAATAATCAAAAAAACAACAAATTAAAAAAACACTTTTGTTTATTTTTCAATTTTTTCTTGAAAAATGTTTGCTGTTATTATACTGGCATCTTTTGCGGAATTTCTAGCAAAATCAATGACTACGATAGTCGCTTTTTTTTTGCTTTGTCTGAAATATTAAAATTCCTTTGATTTCAATGTAGCAAAATTTAAAAGGTCATTTTAATAAACCGAGCACCTAAAAATTTCATCTTAGGCCAAAAAGATTTCCTTTCCTGATTTGTTTTAGCAACCAAAATGTCCTAAGAATCCACTCGTTTTGAAAGAAATTAGAAAAAAAAAATATACATTATGCCCAAACCCTAGTATTAGAATTAAAGTAGCCCCCCGTATGAATCAAAATTAACAACGGAGATATATATTGATTCTGATGAATTCACATAACATATCACAAATAACATATCACGACAAATGGATTGGTTACACAACTGTATATTACATAATGAGTGTAAGCAAAAGGCGAACATCTTGTATACCCACACAAAAGCATTTCAGAGACCCCTGTTTAACACGCCAGTACTTACTATAAATAAACACACCCAAACAAGTAACTCCCCACCCCTGTATTTGTCTGAAGTTCAAACGCATCATCGCATTATACATTATGGATATAATTGAAGGGGTGTTTTTTTACGCGTATTTTGACACCTCATTGTGACGATTGATGAGTAATGTGGGGACTGTAGTGACAGATCTTATGTGAGTGTGCAAATCCGGATAAAAATTGTGAATTTTGGTACACACGTACTTTATATACATTGATTAATCAAAAAAATTGATGGAGCACTTGCCACAACCCCTTTATGGCCCATCTTGGATTTCAAGTTACACAGGGGTAAAATTTTAAATTTTTAAAATGTTAATTGTGTTAAAGGCACACCATGATATCTGTCTGGTTACAGGATTCCACAAAAGGTATGTATACTACCTGTGACTTACAGTTTATGAGGAATTATGGGTCAAACTGTAAAATTGTAAAAAAGTCAATTTTGGTTTGTACTGAATGGGGTCAAAATTTAAGGTTCTTGCTCCAATTTTTGTAAAAGGTGGCTCAAATTGTTGATTTAGCTGATAGAATGAAATACAGGAATAGTTTTGACTATCTTACGTGTCTGGTTATTAACCAAAATGGCGAATAAAGTCAACAGCTATTGGCAGCTATTGGATTCTAATTGACCTGTGACCTATTTTGTTGGATAACATGAAAACTAAGCATAACAGATAAGGCAACTATTCCTTATTACAATCCTGTTTTAAGCTAGGGAAACAATTTGCACCACATATGAACTGAATCAAAGCAACTTTTAACTTTTGACACATGTACACACCAAAATTGACTTTTCACCATTTTACAGTTTTTACCCCATAACTCCGGAACTATAAGCCATAGATAGTGTAAAACTATACCTTTTTGGAATCCTTGTGACCAGGTAGACACCACGGTGTGCGTTTAACACATTCAGAACATTTTAAATTTTTGACCCCTGTATAACATTGAAACCCAAGCTGGGGCCATTATGGGGGGTTGGCAAGTGCTTCCATCAATTTTATGGATTATCAATGCCTAAAGTACTTGTATGCAAAAATTCACAATTTTATCCGGAAGCGCACACTCTTACACTACAGTCCCCTGTTAGAGTATTGTTGAAGTTATGCCCACTTCACCGCACCCACCCCCGGATTTAAAAGTTGCAGCAAACCATATATAGAGAAAGACAATTAGTCATGCAGAGAAAAAAGATGATTGCACTGATTTCCATCTGTAAACAGTATAATTGTTAATAGGGTTTAACTTTTAAATTCGGGGTGGGTCCAGTAAAGTTAGCGTAACTTCAAGAATACTCAGTTGATCGTCACAAATGAGGCGTCCGAATACGCGTAAATAAACACCACTTGCAATTAAACCCAATAATGTATAATACGATGTATCGTTTGAACTTGACAGACAAATTTTAGGGATGGGGAGTTACTTTTTGGGTGTGTTTACTTCCACACCTGATAGAATGGAGGGATAAAATGGAATCTATAGGTTTTAAAATTAATGATATTCATCTCATCTGTTAAACACGTTTGGAAGAACATTTCCAAAAACAATATATATAGAAGCTGATAGAGTTTACCTCTTTGTTTGCACGAACAAAGAGGTGTCATTCATTTTGTGAATCAGTGCGAATGACACATCTTCACAGGTGTGTGTGTCCACTGACAACACATAGGCCTACATGCCACTAATACTGGTCTATGTACACACCCAAATGACGTGTTCCATAGTGACACACAAAGCACGTATTGAATTAATACACATACTAATGTAATTATTCCCGGGATGATTCAATAACGAATTCAACATACAGGCTTCATATTGTCATTGTTAGTGGAAATAAAGATGAACTGAACTGAACTGACTACGCTTCCTATTATATTAAAATTTATAAAAACATAACATATTAATAAATGAAAAAATATAAGTATTCAGTCTTTTCCTGCACTGACCGGTGCACATTGTATAAAACGTTTTGAAAAAAAATCGGCTAGATTTGAACTGCTGGCATGGCTGGCATTCGTATCTCTAGTAAAATGCAAAATTCATTACGCTCATAGATTTTTTTCTTGCCAGAATGCCACGCATACATTCAGTTGTGTTTGTTTCAGCCAAGCTTTCCTTATTAAATGTTTTTTAATGACTTCGAGTTTTTGAAATATGGATAGTAAAGAGGTAAAATTAATTTGCACAAATTCTCAACAAATGGTCTTTGTGGTTATCAATAATTAAGAGGTCCAGGAGGCACATGTAACTAATGAGAAGTTAAGTTTTCCACGTGTTCCGACTTAAGTGTTTATATTTTTAAGTTAGTAATTTTTCAGCATCTTAACCCAATGAGCAATATAATACCTTTCTTACATTGTTTATGATTGATTAATTACTGATATATTCATTTGGTGTAACCAATTCACAATAAACTGTGTGAAATATTCAGACCTAAATCTCTTCACCTAAGGGTCCTATTGTCAGTTCAGTAATGATCGACTATCTTTCTACCCATAGTAGTGGCCTCATGCTGGTTCTTAAACTAATCCCTAACGTCCCTAGAGGGGAAAATCTGACAATCACCGCAAAACAAAAAGTGAGGGTACCGGTATTTGTGTTGTTAATCTAGGAGCAATTTCCCACTAACACAAGCAAGGAGTCCGCTCCGTGAGTTTTTGCCAGGTGCATGGGTTTTGAAGCGATTAAGGAAAGTTAGATATATGAAATGGTTGCAGCTCTCAGCACATAACAGCACATTCTTGAAGAGCGCCCCTAATTTTCCAAAAAAAAATTGAGTTTGCACAGTTGCATTGGTAAACTACACTGGCTATAGGTAACTACAGATATGAATGGTAAGCTTGAACATGTCTATGTATCTCAAAAGAAGGAAATTTGTAATTAGGATAATTAATATCGGAGATCCCGATAATTCTTCAACGGCCTTCCAATATGAAATAGCCGGGAAATGTACGTGCATACGCTCATCCATTAGTTGTTCCGTATTGTGGTGATTCAAAAAACTCAAGGTTATCTTCTCGGAGGTGGCACTATTTTCACAATGGACGGACAAATTTGGCGTTTCCAGTTCCGCCGTTAAATTTTAATGGGGTCCCGACTCCCGATTCTAATTACAAAATCGCTTCTTTTATGAAAAATACGCACTTTTGAGCATTACTATCGCAGACATTACCAACACGACTGTGCAAAAATCTAAAATTTTGAAAATTGAGGACGCTGTTCAAAATTGTGCTGTTATTGCGTTAAGTAAATTTTTCTAATCCTACCAAATATAAAGGCAAATATGCCCATAGTCAAGAAAGTCCCTGCAGGTTGGCCTACGACTATGAGCTACAATCCTGTATAGTACTCTATTGGGATGGGGGCATTATACCCCTCCATATTAAAGGGAACTAACCGTAATCACAATATCATATAAATCATTAATATCATTAAATAACTCTTTTGATTTTTATTTACAAAGAATCTGGGCATTGCAACTTGACCTTCTTGATAAATAATGACCTTTAGCCTATTTTCCCAAATATCTTGGAAAGGAAGCACCACACTCATGTGACCCATTGACTTTTTCACTCCCGGTTACCTAAGCAATAACGTGAGCTATATTACCACTAAATTTAGAGCATTTGAAACATCTGACCCCCGAAGTAACTTGCCCCTCTCCTGGGGCCACACGCATCATCGGGTCCCGCAACATTCATATTTGCAAAAGTATATTTTTCTCAGCATTTTCCCGTGTTTTCCATATGGCATCTCTTTTCGTTTGCTGCTACTCTATGAATAACATTCTTTCGTTTGTTTTGTTCATCTGGGTTGTTTTCGTTTGTTTATATCCAGAAGCCTGGCTACCTCAAAGTACTTCTCCCGGTTAAATGCGTCATAAACACGCCGCATGTTTGAGCATGTTTTGTGCAAGAAATTTGTTTTTGACCTAACAAAATGCAATAGAAACAATTTTTGTCTTATTTGAGGTGTTTTGTGCAAGAAATTTGTTTTTGACCTAACAAAATGCAATAGAAACAATTTTTGTCTTATACTTCTAAATTGTCACAGAATAATGTGTCAAAAGTCTAGAAACATCAACAGTGGAGAACATGTAAAAATAGGGGGTAAATTTTGTACAGGGGACATAAGTAAAACAGTCTTCAATTGATTTGAAACTTACACCACTATTCATCTGGGGTTCGTCCGCGAAACTCAGTCGTAAATCTACGTGCATACTAAGTCATGCCTGAATGGATCAACTTGTCCAAAGCACTGTGTAAATGGTATGAAAAGGTCTATTGTGTAGGACATACGCATAAGTTAGTATACACAGGTTACGCATGAGTTCGCGAACGGACCCCTGGTCATGAGGATTAAAAAGTATAGTTTCCCCGTCTACGGTCATTAGTTTCAGGAATCTAGGCTCATATCGGTTCAAGGTCATCCTGGGTTAATTCTTCCAGAGTGATCCGATTTTGACAAAACTAGTCTCAATTGTTTGTCTGATCATATTCTATAAACAGAAAATGCATTATCTATAATATTAAGTTTAAATAGCTGTATTATTAAATGACCACATAGATCGTAAAACATTGTACATTTTTCCATCTATACGTGACACTGGTGAAACGAGTATTATATTTTCTGGTCCTTTTGGACTATATGAAGAATTTGGGACCATTTTGAAAAGTATCGGAGCATTCTGGAAATGTTACCCCAGGATAAACCTTGAACCTTTATTACCCTATAACTATTAACTATAACGGCAAATGGAAAGCTATATTTTTTAAATCCTTATAGATATGGCCAAAATGTTGGTATAGATTTCAGTACAATTACAACTACTTTATATCCCCCACCCCCACCCCCCGTACAAACCTTGCTCCCTGCAAATTCATGTTCCCCGCTACGTTACCTCTAGAATTTTGATTATAATATTATTACAGAGTAGGTATGAGACTAGCGCATCGTACACTGGAGGGGGATATATATAGCTATAACGATACCCACTAGTACACGAGATCATACTGGATACTTTGCCCGCATTACTTAACATATTATAATGGATGGATATCCACGCCTGGACAGGGCGTTCCCTGCAGGCGTGGATGGCCAGGATTTTTCTATGGGTGTTCACGCTTGGGCATGTTGTGTATGTCCATGTTAATAATTGTTCCCTATGTTCTAGTATGCGATGCGTGTTTCTTTCTCCACTTGAATATAATATTATTCTAGAGGAGGCATTGTAGCTCCATTTGTCTGAATGCCTTTGAGCTTCTGTTGAGCCAGATGACGTAGCTCGCTCTGAGTGAATTTTTGGGCTGCTGTATCGGTTTTAGCCTTTCCTTTAGGAATGCCCAAGGATGCCATGCATTTGTTGACTGATGTATTGCAGAAACCTATGCTTCCTACTTCTATTGGAAGTAGTATGTAGACCATCCTCTGCTTTCACAGTCAGCCATGATAATGATATTTGCACTTTTTTCATAGGGACCGTCAGCGCTATAATGATCACTGTCTTGTTTTGGTAGAAAAGATGGTGATATCTGTCTCTTAGCTGTCTCAGTGATTTCTGGAGGGAACACCATTTGTATGTGTTCCTCGTCTATCAGGAATATCCAAATAACTTTTGTGCCTAAGGTCCTCTGCACTCCCGTTGATACATAAAGGTGTTGGTTGTGCGGATTCAAATGGCGGTCCACAAACCGATTTAATGACGCGCACCAAATTCTTCCACCGAAAAGTGAAAAACTCACATTCCAAGTTTGGCTCATAATAGGAGAACATCGCTGCATACTGAATCGCACGTGTATTGTTCTTGGAAACGTAACCCTTCATGTTGGCCCACATCAACTCTTCAGTCACAGTGGTAGGGAGGCAAACGTTCAATTTCATGACCGTATATTAATTTTAGCCAGAATGTCAATTTCACATTTTTGAGCTCGTGTTTTATTTTGCTTGATGACATTGTAGAGCTCTTTTTTCGTATGCTTGACGGGAAATGCGATATCCCGGATTTTCAACCATTCTGGCATTTCTGATTTTTTTGCAATTGGATGTCGGAAGTTTCTCAGCTTTGACGCTTTGATAGCTTGCATAATCCATTGTGATAATGGACTCTGTGGATTGTATGGATATATCTGTGTTTCCATCAATCACTGATCCATTCTTAGAAATGTTTAGCCTTCATCTCGTTATGATTCAAATCACCCCCCCCCCCTGGTGCGTTTTGGCTACAAAGCAGCTGAACACTTGCAGCATGCAGAATTATTAACCGTGGCCTTTCCAGATTGGTGTTGGGAACCCACCCAGGGCCGTCGCTAGAGGGGGGGAGGGTGGGGTGGGGTGTGTGCAAAATGTTCACTTGTCGGCGAGATCGGTATTGTGTCGGCAAATTGACAGTTTTGATGGCGGATTTCCCGTGCATATTTGTTGAATAGCGAAATTTGCCAGAATGACGAAAATATAGGCGTCGGGCTCCGTGGTTGGTCGACCCCCCCCCCCCCCCCGCGAGTGAAAAAAATATTTCATAATTCCTGAAACCGGCCCCTGGTTTTGTCGGCAACACAGACTCCCCCCACCCCCATTAAAAAGGGTCTGGGAACGCGCCTGATTACCCACCGTTTCCATCTTTGTCTATTATATCAAACACTTTTTCAGAGTGTGACTGGTGTTAATCTTTACCCGGACCGGAATTGGCTGTCTTACTAGCTTCAGCAATCGTTCAGCATCAGTACGCTAAAACAATGAAACCGCTGAAGCGAATCTGGGCTAGAAGTAGCCCACAAAGTCCCGGCAAAGGGTTAATTAATCCATGTTTCGTCGAGATGATTTGTGAAGGCTCTTTAGTTTGTCCATAGAGGTAATATAGAGATATAATACCTCTATGATTTGTCTTTTTAATTTTGCGTAGATATCGATGTCACAGTAAAAACAATTTCGGCTCTTTTGATCAGGAACTTCCTGCCATTCTGATGTTTAAATTTAAATCCAAGGCTCTGGTAGAATTAATGCACTTTACGAATGATTGCTTACCTGTCAAAATCGTCACTGTTTAGTTTATTTGCAGGATATCTTCTGTTAACCCGTTTTGGTTTAAGAAATCTGTACAACGTTGCTCTGCCTATTCCTGTACAGCAGTTTCCATTCTCTCCAATAGATTATGTAGCAAGGTAGGATTCGCTTCCAACTTTTCTTTTTCAAAGATTTTAAAGCTTGAAACAACGGTAGTGGAGAGGTCAAGAATAATTTATAGCACGTTTGGGAAAACTATAAGAATCGTTAACACTTATTGTGGACGAGGTCTTCCTACTCCCGTTGGTGGAGGGGGGGGGGGTCCCGAAGGCAATTTTTGCTAATAAGGACATACATCCACTTGCTGAGGTCCTTTGATCGATTCCACAATTATCACGCGTTACACTGGTTCATCATTACATTATTCCGGGAATCCTGTCACGGACCTCTTGGAGAAAACTTTTAAAGCCACTATCAGCGAGTTTTTCATCAAAGTCCATTTTTTGCACTTTTGTATTGGAAATGGTTGTAGTAAAAAACACTGTGAGTGGCATGACACTATGTAATCACCTTAAAGCAATATTAGCACATTTTCTGAAGAGCGCCCCCAATTTTCAAAATTTGATTTTTTTTTTGCACAGTTACGTTGGTAATTGTCTAAGAAACTATACCTGCGAACGAGAATGCTAAAAATGCGTATTTATCACAAAATAAGCGATTTTGTATTTAGAATTGGGATCCCAGATTGGACTTAACGGCAGAGCTGGAAATGCTACGTTTATGTCCGTCCATGATGAAATATTGCCACCTCGAGAAAATAACTTCTAACTTGGCTTGCCTGAACTATTAAAACAACTAATGGATGAGCGTAGACACGTACATGGCGCTATTTCCCGGCTATTTCACATTGGAAGGCCGTTTCCAGCAGCCGTTGTATTATTATCGGGGATCCCCGATAATAATTATTCTAGTACAAAATTCCTTCGTTTGTGACACATAGACATTTTCGAGCTTAACCATTCACAGGTATAGTTTACTATCCAGTTACCAATGCAATCGTGTAAAAATCTCCAAATTTTGAAAAATTGGGGGCGCTCTTCAAAAAAATGTGCTAATATTACTTTAACGCGCCGTTTTGTCAAGAAATGATGATTTTTCTGCATTGTTTACTAATAAAAGTCGGGATCCAACTTTTATTAGCCAACAAAACAGTCGTAAATGGTATCTTCAAGACCGCTTTAAAATGCTTCTGTGTCTGTTTTTCACAAAGAACAGTAATATAAGGTATTGATATGACCTAACATTAGCAATTTATAGACACAATGAGAACTTTGAATTTGTAAAAAATGACTGATTGTGGCTTTAAGATTGATGGGTTCATTCTTAAACATGAATATAATATGACGTCGTATTGCATACTCCCTCTTAGTAACACATCTACATTGTTGTAATTGTCTTATTTTGTGTTCCAGAATTGTGCACTGTTTGCATTTTAGCTGGCAGATGTCATTTTAAAGACCAGAAAGTCTTTTGATGCCAAAAGACCACGACAGAAAAACAATTTTAAACTCTTTGTAGTATGCCAATAGTCCCAAAGTGATTATCAACTTGTACAGAACCAAATTCAAAATCATACACTAAGGTTTTTAGTTTTGTTCATAAACCTGGCATTATGGAGATGGAGAATACCCTGAGGTCAGCCGCAGGTCACGGTCGCACCCCCAGGTCACGGTCGCACCCCCCCCCCCCACACACACACAAATTCCACAAAAGGGGCAAAAGGTCCATTTTTGTTGATTTTGACCATAAAATGGTCCAAAGTGTAGAGACAATTTACAAGAAAGTGGTGATGAGATGCATGTTCAAATAGCCCCAAAGGACCATTTTAGGGAGTTAGTCCACTTTTCCCAAAAAAGTCCACTCTTTCGAAGTCCCGCACGTCACCCCCTAAATAAAATCCTGCGTATATGGCCCTGCACAGACTTGAAATCTAACAAGGCATGATGTGGCACCACAGATGATACTAGTGAGGCATGTCATGCTGGTCACCTCCAACGTGCTAAAAAGCGTTATGAGAAGGCATGCCAACAAGAAGAAAGCACAAAAAAAGTGTGGACGTCTTACTTACTCCGGTAGAATACCCAAACTGGTGACTCTGATTTGATCTTGCTTTAAACTAGACTGCATGTATTCAGGGTCTCTGGATGGAAATAATAATTAAAACATCATGCATGTGACTGAGTCTGAAAAGATAACTATTAAACATACGTTTGTCTCTGTAGCGTCTGCTGGAAATTACCGTTTAATAAAGCGTGTCAGTGATCTACCAGAACAAATATTTGAACTGGGTTGAACTTTACTTATGTTGCAATACCGACACGGGCCCTGTACTTCCATATCAGTTTCGCAATGTTTTTTTGGTAAAACCCATGATACTATGTTTTGGCAATCATTTATTTAGCACCCCGGGGATGATGAGACCAATCAAATTCGGAATAACGACTTTCTCATCTGGGCAATTGCTTATTAACAAAGGATGTTTCTCGAATTTTTTGTGTCGCCTGCTTTCGTGTTTGTCTCTCGATGTAAATGTCTGAAACTACATTTTGAAAATATTGTGATAACGTCCAATAACCTCTGACCATCCCAAATAACAATTTTTATCATATATTTTTTTTTTATAAATCTACCCATCTAGAGACTACCTGCGGGATTCCACAAGGCTCAATTTTAGGTCCTTTATTGTTTATTCTATATTTAAATTATATTATGTTTCCTTCTTAATTATTCTCCTTAACCCAACTCATACATATAACGAATCTTGAACTTGCTAAAATATCTACCTGGCTTAAAGCAAGTTGTCTCTAAATATTAATAAGGCTACCTTTATGTTATTTAAAACATTTAAAAAAAAAGACATGACAAACGTTCGTATCAAAACATAGATGCAATTTATATTGATAACATTCCAATTCTAAAAGTTTCACATACCAAATTTCTTCGCATAATTCTCGACGATTCTCTGACTTGGAATGACAACAATACTTATAGTTTCTAAATACTCAGGAATTCTTTTTAGACTTAAAGAGACACTGGCACATTTGAAAAATAGTGCGCCCTCAAGATTTCTCAAAATCGATATTTTTGCATGGTTGTAACTTTAAGGCTTTTATATACAAAAGCCCTCACCTCACCCGAAATGATTAAGACCAAATCAGCTTCCTTATGGTAAACAGAACGATTTTATAATTTAACGTCGCCGGCGACGTCAAATTCGGCAGACGACGAAAACGGCATTTAACACAAGAACACGCACGCCGTATGCATGTTTCCCACGCTATGTACACTGTTTGATCGGTCTATAACCTTTGTAGTTTTAATATCAGTGAGTACGAGTCAAAAATATTCATGTAATATACACATTTGTTGATTAAAGTTATGGAAAACTTAAAAGTTGGCCTACAAATTACCTGGATGTCTTTATCCTCATATCAATGTCCCTATCTGTTTTGGGGTATGTTATTTTTATGTGTAAAATATATCTCTGTTCTTCCAATGGCCTAGACTATCATTTGAGAGCAAATTGAAGAAATTTCATATTTTGTGAAAATGTGCCAGTGCCGCTTTAAACATACACTACCATCTTCTACATTATTTTCCCTTTATTCTAGTCTTGTATTACAATGTACCTCACATTCAATATTGTAATTTAATATGAGCTGATAATAATAATTGTCTTCCTGTTTGATTGTTTAAATAAATTTTGTTTATTTTGTTACATGGATGACTACTTCACTTATGTGTCATGACCCTCAGCAATCTTCATAGATCTTGTAAAGTGAAAGACCTGCACTGGCTTAACTATCATTTATGTATAATTAGCATTGTATATTATCATTGTCTTTACATCCCTTCTCTTTTGTCATAATCCAAGTATATTTATTTAAATGTTATCTCTAAATTGACATTGCCAACGTACTGTCGGTCTCAAATGTCTTGTCTGGTCTTGTTTGGCACCTTGTCTTTGCCTTTTTCGTTGTCCTTACGTCTTCGCGCTTATTATTAAGTAATATTTTATAGAGGTGGTCAATATTTTTTGAGCTCTGCTCTGATATGGTCAGCCTACCATTGATCTCATCTGAGACTGAGCTACCCGAGCCAACCCTAAAATGAACTCTAACCCAGGAGCTAAGAGTCTACATGGGCAAGTTTCAATTTCAACTTTATTTCCATAAAAAATATACAACAACAAACACACAATATACAAAGCAGAACAATCTTATGGAGGAGGTGACTGAAAGGCCAATAAAACCAGATGAGGTCAACCCCTAAAACAAAACAATATAATTATAAAGCAAAAATGATGCTAATACAATGACAAACATACACAGCACATCCTAACCACAAAAGAAAACAGGAAAATGTTCAAAGTAGCAAAAGTCAAATTAGGAATTATGCCAATAATGATAGATTTATTTCAGATTGTGCTAGAAATTACCATTGAATACTTGGAAATGAGTTGACGTTTGAATTGTTTTCGACAATGATTACCGATTAGGAATTTTTAAGAGGTTGTTTACCAAAGAATGGGCCCAGATGTTCGCACTGCTTGATCAGACAACACTTTCTTATTTTTGTTATAAGTATGCTGTTTCTTGTGTGATACTTGCGAATGTTGGAGCGGTTTTTTTAAATACCCTTTAAATGAACTATAAGCAATTGATTTATACTTATTTGTACATACACCAAGCTCAACTTTAAACATATCAGCCATATTGAATATGTTATACTTGGCAAATATATAATGGTGCAGTAGGACTTCTTTAATGACTATTTGAAATTGTTCTTACTGCCCCTTTTAAAGCTTTGCAATTATATTAGTACAACAAGTCTTATGTTATTATTTACCTTCTTTAGACTCGTTTCATCTAAAATGATTTTTAATTCTTCCTTAGTATATTCACTTGTGTTATCAATTATTACGCTCCTCATTGTAATTAAGTTATGGTGTACCCAATACTATGAAATGTGTTTCACTAGAATTTACTGATAATTTGTTGGCTCTGAACCAATTACTTACTTCTTTGAGTTCTTTATTAATCAATCTGATTTTGCTGGTGATGTTTTTATGAGAATACAATATTGTGGTGTCGTCGGCAAACAAGATAAACTGGAGTACTTAAGATTTACTAATAATATCGTTTACATAATGTATAAATATATAGGTCCCAAAATTAAACCTTGTGGTACACCACATATGAGGTTTTGAGTTCAGATTCACATGACTGATAATTTACATACTGTTTTCTATCATTTAAATATTTTTAACCAAGTATAAACAACTCCACTAAATCCACAGTGTTCTAGTTTATGTAATAATATCATGTGCTCTTCAAAAGTCCAAAAATTTTCCAATTGTGTAGCTTTATTATTTTCCACTGCATTAGTTATTTTAATCAACCAGTTGAAGAATTGCCATATAAGTGGAGTGATTGGATCGGAAACCATTTTTTTTATTAAGTATTTTTGACTACCTTTTAAAAACTAATTTCTCAAGTATTTTTTGAAAAACATGGTAAGACTATAATACCGGACGTCGAACGGTAATTTGAGAAACCTTCTAGCATTGTCTTTTTTGTAAATTGGTATAACTTAGCAATTGTATGATTTATCGTTTTCCGTCAGGGGCGTAACTAGATCTCTATAGCCAATGATGGGAAAGGACCTGAAGATTCTCCCTGGTCCGACGATTACCCCCTTTTTTTCTCCATTGCCTTCAAAATTTCTCCCAAAATTTTTCCAAGGGTGGGCGAGTCGCCCACTTCGCCCACCACCTGGTTACGCTACTGCTTTCCATGTTTGCCGCATGTTATTTTTGACCAATTCAAATCTGTTGAAGTAATATTTTTGTTTGAATTAAAGTATGCAATTTATCCGAAAGGATTTAAAGTTTTTAAACCGATCTTGATTTGGAGATTGAAGATACAGTTTATACAGTTTGTTCACAAAGTCCACCAAGGCACCTGCGATAAATTGCCAAAAAATTTAACATGTGTAAAATCATGACCTTAAGTGATGCATTCATTTACCTTTGACCTCAAATTCTCAAAGACTCAAGATCCCCACCCAAGGAAACACTCCATTCAATATATACGTCAGATGCCATCAAATTCTGTTGATGAAGAAAATTAAAATATTTTAACAATTACCTCAAATGATCCTGGTTGACCTTTGACCTAACTGCTTGCACTTTTATGTTTGTTGTTATTATTGTTGTTGTGGTTTTAATTTTTGCTCCTGCCAAAACAATTGTAAGTGATATGAGTATGAACAAAGTAATCACATTGGTCTTTTCCATTATAGTCACGAATCCGGCAAATGTGGTTCTTTTATATATATCGGAAAATTATATATATTCTCATATATATCGGAAAATTTGAGGTAAACAGGGATCATGCCATTGATATTGTATTGTGGCGTCAAACGAGGATTTATACTGTTTTTGTATCAAATATATTGATATCGAATTTACATTGGACTTTCGTTAGTTGTATCAAATATATTGATATCGAATTTACATTGGACTTTCGTTAGCAAAATTATAAAGATTTTGTGATTTCTTTTATAAAGTTTTGGTTAGACAAAGATTAGAAGACAAAAAAATTCTTGGTACAATTTCTACACCCATTTTAAATGATTTAAAGTAATGCTCAGGTGCTCCCAGTATGTGCCTGTGCAAATTGTGAGTGATGTGTGCGTGCGTGTATGGTGTACGTGACTGTGTGCGTGTGCGTCCGTGTGTGCTTAATGTTGGAAATCCCCTTGCTAAATAATACAATTTGTACTTCGGTGACACTGTATACATCGTACGATTTATTGAATCAAAAAACTATTCAGAATAGTCGTGAACCATGATATTGACCTTTTCAGTATCTATTGCCAGAATATTTAGTATTTGCGATCAATCAACAGAGGCCATTTGATACCCTTTGAGCGTGAAGTTCAAGTTGCGAAATTTTAGTGGGAAAATCCCTTGAATATATTTTTAAGGGCTATTTTAAGGGCTTTGTTTTTTACACACACTCACACGTAAGCACACACGCACGTGTACCTGTATAAAATATACTAAAACTTCGTGCATAGAATACAAATATTAACAAGAAACATGTTGGTGCTGGGCACCAATGTATGCCCCGCGCAATGGCAGAATTATTTAAAACATCCGAAAATAGCCAAGAATTGAGAGAACATTTTCCAAACAAAACAATGCTAGTGTAGGTGACTTTTATTGAAAACTGATGGTCTAAATAGTGGTGTCGTAAACTTATTTTTTTTTTTTTTTTTTTTACTATTCAGAATAGTCGTGAACCATGATATTGACCTTTTCAGTATCTATTGCCAGAATATTTAGTATTTGCGATCAATCAACAGAGGCCATTTGATACCCTTTGAGCGTGAAGTTCAAGTTGCGAAATTTTAGTGGGAAAATCCCTTGAATATATTTTTAAGGGCTATTTTAAGGGCTTTGTTTTTTACACACACTCACACGTAAGCACACACGCACGTGTACCTGTATAAAATATACTAAAACTTCGTGCATAGAATACAAATATTAATAATTTCCTGACTTATGGAGCTATAAATACGTAGGCCCAATTGTACCATACAACAAAAGCCTTGTAGTAGCTTTTGTCTGATTCGCTTTTAGTGCTGCAGCATCGGGTGCAAAAAGGGCCCCTAGATTTCTACCAACCAGGGCCGGAATTATAACATTTGCATTCATAGCTAGAATCAACCATTGTTTTTTTTTTTGGGTTTTTTTGTTCATGGAAATACGTGATGACAAAACTAAAAGTGATGGCAATTTGCGTAACGCGCCATTTTCTAAAATGGCCGCTATCTTAAAGACAAAAGCTCTACTAATGCACTTTTTTTTTTTTTTTTTTTTAACACGTGGAAATAGAACCTTGTACAGATCCAATATAAAGTTGTATAAAAACACTGAAAATACAATCTATCTCACACTGTATCAACATTTTACTTACACAAAAACTATTTTGTGTTTGCATAAATATTTATGCCATGTTCATCACAACCATTAGGTATTTTTAGCACTGTTCATCATTTTCAATTGTCATGAAAAATTGTTATGACCAAGGCTCTTCAGGCTTCAATACAGCAAAAACTCCATGTCTGTCAAGTTATCCCACATCTATAGCCCCGCGCTCCCGCGCGGGGCAATAATTTCCTGACTTATGGAGCTATAAATACGTAGGCCCAATTGTACCATACAACAAAATATAAAGCCTTGTAGTAGCCTTTGTCTGATTCGCTTTTAGTGCTGCAGCATCGGGTGCAAAAAGGGCCCCTAGATTTCTACCAACCAGGGCCGGAATTATAACATTTGCATTCATAGCTAGAATCAACCATTGTTTTTTTTTTTGGGTTTTTTTGTTCATGGAAATACGTGATGACAAAACTAAAAGTGATGGCAATTTGCGTAACGCGCCATTTTCTAAAATGGCCGCTATCTTAAAGACAAAAGCTCTACTAATGCACTTTTTTTTTTTTTTTTTTTTAACACGTGGAAATAGAACCTTGTACAGATCCAATATAAAGTTGTATAAAAACACTGAAAATACAATCTATCTCACACTGTATCAACATTTTACTTACACAAAAACTATTTTGTGTTTGCATAAATATTTATGCCATGTTCATCACAACCATTAGGTATTTTTAGCACTGTTCATCATTTTCAATTGTCATGAAAAATTGTTATGACCAAGGCTCTTCAGGCTTCAATACAGCAAAAACTCCATGTCTGTCAAGTTATCCCACATCTATAGCCCCGCGCTCCCGCGCGGGGCAATAATTTCCTGACTTATGGAGCTATAAATACGTAGGCCCAATTGTACCATACAACAAAATATAAAGCCTTGTAGTAGCCTTTGTCTGATTCGCTTTTAGTGCTGCAGCATCGGGTGCAAAAAGGGCCCCTAGATTTCTACCAACCAGGGCCGGAATTATAACATTTGCATTCATAGCTAGAATCAACCATTGTTTTTTTGGGTTTTTTTGTTCATGGAAATACGTGATGACAAAATTAAAAGTGATGGCAATTTGCGTAACGCGCCATTTTCTAAAATGGCCGCTATCTTAAAGACAAAAGCTCTACTAATGCACCTAGGAAGGCAGTTTGATGTTGCAATGTATGTTTCTGTGTCAAGGGAATTCCAAAACGGTCAGAGTCATGGCGATTTACATCCAAGATGGCCGACGTCTCACTCTTGACGAAAACTTATACATCTCCTAGCCTAGGGCATGTAGGGAGATGATTTTGGTCTCAAAATAAATTATGTTTTCTGGGCGAAGGAGTTCAACAAAACTGTAAGATGAATATAAATGTGATGGCGAAATTATAATGATCAAAGATGAAATTAATTTGTACAGTCAGATGATGCGACGAAAATGTATGAAAATAAAGTTCATTTTATTGATCAATATTTAAAATAAATGACCAAAGATGAAATTGTCTTAAACGAACGCACATTTCTGTTTTCTTGGGACGAAAAACAACTTAACGAGATATGAAAAATAATGATTTTTTTAGAACTGTGAAAACCTATATATTATAAGCTTACGTGTGGGTTAGGGGGAAATTCGCTATTCTTACGCACTATTTAATAGTACGTTAGGACGAAATTTCGTTTCCTCTTAACGTTATCCTTTGTTTGCGCTTTATTCCGTCAAAGGATATGAATATTAATTTATGCAAATTAAAGATAATCCACTAGAATAACAAAGGATATGAATGCTAATTAATCTAAATAATAATAAGAGCTCATTATAGCCTAATGAATAATTCAAATTTCCTCCCGGTGTCATTCTAAGGTAATTATTATTATTATAATAATTATTATTATTTATATTATTATTATTATTATTTGCAATGCTCGCGTGTTTTGTCGATGCACGTGACATGACACATAACAAGCTTCTGTGCGTCACTTCAGGTACCTGGATCCGATATGAAAGTTCATTGCGTTTGATTAGAAATGTTTCAAACCATGCGATATCAGTCCTCATTCTCACAGTGTGTTAGCATGTTAAAACTAATCTTACCATTGTTTCGCTCTTGTAAAGATAAAACAAAAACACAACAAAAACTCAGTGGCGCAAATGTTCTGCAAACTTATCTGAAATAGGCGTACATCCAGGACGTATCATGACAACTGTATAAACACGATAAATATTCTTGGCATCCGTATTTCAATGTATCCAAAATTAACAGCCTTTGAACAATAGGGTAATTGACACGAAAAATGCATAGAACATCTATAGCCCTTTCCGTTATTTATCCATGGTGATTTATATTTATTACTTAATTGTAGCTATATTTGTCCGCCGGAATATCGGGCATAACAGTTTTACTTATAACAAAACACATGACAAGTAAATGACAAATAAGGCATTCATAATTTGTATTTTTTATGGAATTGAATAATTTAATAACAAACTATAAATTCATAATTGGTCATTAATTGGTCATACACTACACTAACATTTATTATAAAAACTCAGTCCGCATGACGCATTGTAGTTATTTTGCCAAATAAAACCCTTTTCTTGACAATAAACTTTTCAGTGACATGTGTTGACAATAAATAAACGGTACCCCGAGACTATATGATTGCCTTAAGGCGTTTGATAGAGTGGATTAGGCACATCTTTCGTCGTCTGTTTTAAGAGTAGCAATGAAAACACATTTCTATATGAAAACATTGATCTTCAAACCTTTTTGTTAAACTTTTTTTTTAATTACACTATTTTTAAGAACGAAACTGTCGAAAATTTTAATACTTCATCCGCAGAGGAGGTACTAAGCATGGAGTATTGTGTAATACGGCCGATGGATAGCCCGACAGATAGTTGACATTGTGACTTTCTTGTTTCAATTATTAGTCCAAACGGCTGATTTATGCTGGTATTAAAATTCATAATTGATTTGCTATATTGATTTGCATCAAGATCAACCTCATTTTCAAAATAGATTACTATCCAAAGTTTTGGTGAACCTTGCGTGTTTTGGTTTCAATGTACGAGTAATGTCTGTCCTAGTAACATTAAATTACTCTGTAAAATTATTTATAGACGCCCGTATTACCCATGTTCTCGAAATAGGTAGTAGGACAGTATATCAGGTTATGAATTTCCAGTTATTATTAAAAGCTCGGAAGTTTTTATTTATCACCGCGCGATAATAATTGGTGACTGGGTTCGCCTAATTGGGTAGTCATAATTTATGAAAACGCTATGGATATGCGTCATCTGTAGACTCATTGAGCTTTTTGTAAATTCTAATTGTTCTTGCTGGACAAGAATGTATCAGTATTCGTCCCTTATCGGAACGTTGTCAAAAACGTCAGCAAATTCCACCAATATTGTTTCACCCTTTCCTTCTTTTTTTCCAAGCATGATTGAATCTAGGAAAATATTAAATCTTTTTTTATTACAAGACGGTATTTTCGACTTCGGATGTGATCTAAACCATTGGTACACAAAACAAAAAAAGTTAAAATATGGAACGCATTTTCTGAAATGTCATTATGTCCAAATATAAAGGAACCTACACTTCCTTGTTATTCAAAGGAATACGGTAGAATAGCTGAGATTTGTGGTAATTCACGTACAAAGTTTAGTTCTTTTTTTCTCAAAAAATGGTTTGAAGCATTGTAATAGGATCCTATCGCCAAGTATTTTCGCCAAAACGTCTTGACCAAATGATATTCATTTAACTTCAATGCAAGGGTCGTACACGGACGACAAAAGTATGATTATTTGACACGAAGTTTCGAAAAATTACTGGCCTCAAAAAATCGAAAGACCAAGACGTTGTTGCATGAATGGTTATAAATTCTTCTCAACTTGGTTAACATCTAACAAAGTTTGTTTTTCATATAAATGTATATCCACTGTTAAAAATGACCGTTAAAACGGTATCTTAAGTTCTTAACTGGCAACTGGACTCACAACGTGCAAATATCTGTGTTGTGAGCCCGGGGGGGGGGGGGGGTTCTCAACTTTTTTTTGGGGTAGGTATGTGCCTCCCGGATTTCAAAAAATTGAGGCTCCGGGCTGATTTGAGGCCCAAAAAATGGGAGTCTCCGGAAACTAGGTTTCAAAAAATTTCAAAAAAAAATAAGCTGCGATTTCCCTCAATATTTCCAGCTACTTTTTGAGGTTTTTGGAAGAAAATTTGGTTAGGATAGAATATGGCTTTGAAAGGAAAAGTAGGGTCTCTGGAACTGAAATGGTCCTAAAATGGGGGGACGGTCTCTGGAACTGAAAAAGAGCCCTGAAAAATGAGGGGTCTTATAGGCGGCACATTACCCAGACACTTCATCCCAATGTGTAGAAACCCCACAGGGGTGTGAGTCCCAGTTGCCAGTTAAAATACCGTTTTTTTTTTACAATTATTTTTTAACAGTCCATGGCATGCAATCTTATGTCATTGTGAATGTCATATTCAAGTTCAGTATACTATTTAATCATATACCCTCATTGTTATTGTTATTTAAATGGCTTCTTAATGTCAAAATTATTCTACATCAGGATATCCGAAGTTAGATTTCGGACACGTTAGTGGTTTAAATAAACCAAACAACTCCGGATTTAGCGGAATAGGCCAGGCCTGGGATCTATACAATGAAACTATTTTGAGCAAAATTGACAAGTATCGTCTATAGGAAATGATGTATGATAATGAGACAGGAAAGTTCGCGAGCGGGGAGCACCGCCTCTATAAGAAATGGCTATACAACCAAAAACTCCAACACTCCAACAGTACAAATGGGAGAAATTGTATCCTAAAGAAAATGTCCGTATGTCCAATTGATGGCCCAATCTCGTCCCCGCTAGATTGGGGGGGGGGGGGGGCAGTGCCCGGGGCTGTGTCGCATCTGAACAGACAGAAAACGCGGGGTCCTGGGTCACCTGGGACCCACCTTATAGGCTCCTGGTAGGGTCCAGGGGCGAAGCCCAGGTGGGGGTCCAGGAAAGATTTTGGGGTTTATAATTATGCTAAATTTAAACCTATACAATTGTAGCCGGCCTGATCGGCCTTGAAAGAGCGCCAAGACCCCAATCTTCAAGTGAACCGATGGGCTCATCTCAACCGACGAAATCAAACATGGGGGGGGGGGGGGACACGGCCCTCTGTGTCTCCCCCTGGCCAAGCCACTGTCACACGCACCCTCCTATGGGCCAATTGTGTACAGCCTTTTGCTTCATATCCAACGACTGGGCCGATTTAACTCAAAATTTGTAATCAGATGTTCTGATGTTCCACATGAATGAGAAAACATCATATGAAAAAAAAAATCGGATCACCCACCTTTAAACAAGTTCAAGGGTTTTTATTAAATTAAAATCAGGCGTATCATGAGGTGAATGATCGCTTATCGTATCATAAATATTACTAATCTCACTTTATTTATTTGTGAAGATACAGATTTCCGGTGCAACATAAAACCTCATGCATACCATTAAATATGATATTACTTTTTTTACAATAATATGTATATTATGAATAGTGTATACCGCGTGCCCTCTGGTGTCATTGTCAAGTAAACTTTCCATGAACTCTCGTGGTAATTCATTTGCATTTTATGGTATGCGTTAAGTTGCACTCAGTGTCATAAAAAATCTTTTATTCATGATTTTTAATTAATTGCAAAGTATGCATCACCATCTGAGGTTTCTCCAACAAACAAACGAAAAAACCCCAAAACCAAACAAAACGCAGATTATTTGGATGTTCAATGACGATATACCTTGGAATGAGGCTTGTTACCTGTATAATATGCGTCATCGTAATAGTGCCTTAACATCAAAAACGTGCCCAGAATAACCTTTCTCTTATTTTCATATAAGACCAAGGATCGCCAAGCTCTCTGTTCCCACCTTAAGTGTAATATAATAACAGAGAAGTGAAGCAGAAGAGTTGAGCTACGATAGACATGGGGGGGGGGGGGGGGGGTCGATGAGCAATCGCGCAGTTCGGTCCGGTATATCAGATTGAACAAAAACAAACAAACAAACAAAAACCAATAAATAAATAAATAAAAAAAACAAAACAAATCGTTGATACGACTTTCTGCATTCTATAATATTAACAGTGGGTGATTCGTTACTGCAGGATTCTGTGATGTACTCGCACTTAGCCTATATTGTAAGTTCTTAACATCTTACTAAATGTCTAAAGATAGAGTCCCTCCTGGTTCGGCTCTCTCTTCCTCACTCTTCCCTATCTCAATTCTCTTTCTTCCCTACGCTTCCAGCTCTCTCTCTCTCCTCTCTCTCTTTGTTCGAAAAATAGATACCATTGAGTTATATAACTCCATGATATGGCGGTTTCCAGCTAATTTTCGCATCGCTGTGTCGCCTGTTATATCAACCGATGATCGAATACATCTTAAAAGAAATATCCGCACATATTCCCTGTGTTCTACCAAATTTAATACACTTCTGTACATGCAGTTTTACCGAGGATGATTGACATGATGACCAGAACGACATCGACATCTCCGTAGGCGATGGATCTAAGCAACTTCGGCGATGTCTATGTTTGCCTAAAGCCTATAGCTAGAAGCCATTAGTTTCGCATTGTTCATTATTCCTGTGTGCCTGGCTGTGCAGTGTGAATTACGGTTTGGGAATTTCCGTATAGACAAGTTAACATCCTACGTCCTTCTTTTGTTGCCTGCGAATCCCTTCCTGCGAATCGAACTTATGGCCGCATAGTAATTACACTCTAACAGCTACAATTGCCCAGTGTGTAAGTCAGGCCGACCTATTTCAAGATACTTACCCTCCCTAACATGTTTTTCAACATTGCTTTAACTGGGAGTATGATATACAATTTATAGACCAGTAACATCCTATGTTCTAGGCAAACGCTCCACGTAATCAAATCATGGCGAGTTTTCCCGCGCATGTCGAATTTCATTTCACGCGCTGTGTATCGACGTTTTCCTCGTCATATGTCGAGTGTGCAGCGCGTTATATGTCGAGTTTACAGCGCTTAATCTGTCCAGTTTGCCCTCTATACAACAAACAACATCGAGTTTTGCTCTCTATATTGTGAGTTTGACATAAACATGTCCAGTTTTCCTCATTTCCAGAAAAATCATGCCGAGTTTCAAATCCTCGACATTATTTTTTCCTCACATAAGGAAACTCGACATGATTTTTTTCTCGGACATGAGAAACTGGAAATTATTATGTCAAACTCAACATATAGAGAGCAAAACGCGATGTATAGAGGGAAAACTGGAAGATAGCGCTGTAAACTCGACATATAACTCTGCACACTCGACTGAGCAAACTCGAGTTTTTGCCATGTGAGAAAAAAAATCATGTCAGTTTGCTCATGTTTTAGAACAAAATCATGTCGAGTTTGGTCATGTTGAGAAACAAATCATGTCCAGCTTTGCACCTGTTAAAAAAATCATGTCCAGTTTTTTTAAACTCGGCATGATTTAATTCTGGAATGATTTATTCTGGACTGATTTATGAAACTCTGCACATAGAGTTTTCACACTTATAGGCAAGCGCTGTAAACTCGACATATAGCGGGGTGAAACTCGCCATGATTTTTGATACGTGGAGCGTGACACTCGACATGCGAGGGAAAACTCGCCATTATTTGATACTGTGGAGCGTGCCATATTAGTCATCTTCTTTGGGTTGCCTGCGATGCCATTCCTGGAATCGTTATGGCCCATAGGATTAAAACTCTAACAGATACAATTTGCCCAGTTGTAAAGCATGCCGACTAACCAGGCCCCTAACAATGTTTTACAAACTTGCTGTTAACTGTCTATCCTTTAATACAAAAAATTTTGGTAATTTTTCTTCTGCCATCAAGATTAATCCTAATTGACCAAACCCTCATCCAGTGGTACTCAGTTCTTATTGTGTGTATACAGCCCATCCATTGTTTACACTTCTCAGCTGTTACTGATCTGCCTTTTGAACTGCAAGAGTCTCATAATTTCCATGCTGGCCCATGGTCAGTGGATATACATACCCTACTTGCACCACTAGTGATATTTGTGCCTTCCCTGCCTTGCACTAATGAACTGTCCTAACCTAAAGGTAGCTATGTACATTTTTTCTGATTGGTTGAGGTCAGATTGCAAAATTTTGCTTGACAAATAAACTGTCAAGAATGACGTTCTATAGCCAAATTTCATATCCAATATAATACTTTCCATGTTATAATCTACAATTGTGGTACAGAATTTACATGTTTTGGTATGTATATTTTAAGACTGATAGCATGGAACTATTTCATTAAGCAGACTAATATTTCATGTGTGGGTAAACGGCACAGACACTTTTGTACCAATGTATGACAGTAAATTACTACACAATCGTGAGTTGGCCTTTGCAACAGATAAGATTCCCTTTAAAGGAAGTATGTAAACTGAAGCTTGGTTTTCCATGCAAATGTGATTTTAACTTCAAAATACTACCCAGATGTCTCAGAAAAAGTAACCTAACTATTGTCCTTTTGTTATTTCCACATAACGTTTGAATCATATATGATTGATGCCTTGCATAGCATTCATTACAATATAGTGATACAAAACCCATTTCTTTTTTCATTTCATCACAATTGTGCACTAAAATGCGAAAATTGTCCTTTTATGGACTCGTCTTGTTTAATGTTTTTCATATTGCATAACAACGCCGTCGGTTTTCGGTTTCCAGTCTCCTTTTGTAAATTGCAGTAAGTCAGCAATTTCTTTCTTTGTTCTGTGATTGACAGGTAAACATTGAAGTGTATATCACTTTTATGTCAGTCCCCTTCATTAAAGGGACTTTTCGTGATCCGCACCTCCCCCCCACACACCACACACCTACGAGAAATTGAGATTTTTGAATCATCTGAACGCTGGCCTAAGTAGGCATGTGTGTCTAATCTTAACGCGCACATTCGATCTATATAAGAAGACATTCACGATTTTGTATTTTCTAATCGTTTGATAATGACAACACAGCGGCCTAGGGGCAGCTCCTATAACATGAAAAACACCCACCAGAATGGCAACGAAATGTTTGGAAAATACCTTTTCTTGATGATATTGCACTACATGAAGTTTGCTCCGAAGATCACGAAATTCACCGTTAAATCGTTAGCCTAAGCCCTACGCTATAAGCCTGAACCCCCTAAACACAAACTATGTTCAAGCTGGGTGACTTTCTTTTGTTTAAGTATTTAGCGACTTTTCCACGGGATGGGGTGGGGTACTCCGACCCAAAATTGGGTACGTGTGTGCGTCCACGCGGGTAAAAAAATCGACCCCGTTTATATGATCAATTGTACAAAACTATGACCCATTTATATAGTTGGTTTCCGAAATTTCGACCCATTTATTAGTTGGCTTTGACATTTCGCAACATTTTCATAGTAATCTTAGGCAAAATCGGCCCATTCATAGTAGCTTACCTTTTTTCCAAAAAAATCAGAAAAATCAACCATTTTCATTGTGATTTTAAGCGAAAATCGGAAAAAAATCCGCAACCCATTTTCATAGTAAAAATGCGACTAATAATTGCAAAATGGCCCATTTATTAGTTAGCATGACCTCAAAAAGTGACCCATCTTTATAGTATTCTGGTGGGGAAAAATGCCCCATTGGTTATAGTAAGGCGTGAAAATGTGACCATATTGTGGCTCACATATGTACTACCCCTTTTGCCACTGAGTACCGACCTCCCCCCGGGAGACTTTTTTAAATTTTTCGGATTAAGCGAATACTGTGTTATTTTCGGATACATATTTTTTTTCGCATGTCATGCCTAACGAAATATCAGTGGTTTTCGGACCATCAACGCTTATGTTACTTCCGAATTTTTTTTGTTTTTGTCAATTCTATATTATATTTCGTATAGAGACCGTTTTAAAGGGGGATGGCCCGATTTAAGAATATGAAGTTTTTCATTCTTGAATAGATTGGCCTTCACTCCTAAAACCCCATCTTTAAAGTTCGCGCCGATATTTTCAACCCCGTTTTGAATGTTGAAGCTAAAACTGATTATAGTAATCCCCATCGAGTACTGTGTAAAATTATATTCGTCGCCCAAATGGGTCCCTTTTTCGCTCATAACTTCCAACCAAATATCCTTTGGCTTCTAAGATTTCACAGGATAAAGAGAAAAATATAGCTTTCTTCTGATACCAAAAATGTTTGACGCCTTCCAGGTAAAAATCTGGGGCTTCCTGGGGACGTGAGTCTTATAGGATCGGCCATGGCCTTTATTTTAGTATAGGAACATAGCAAACGACAGCGAAACACGATTTCTTTTTGTACCAAGTCGAATACTATTTTTGATCGGACGCGGAATTTGGACTCGAACTTTTTCTTTCGCATTAGTGACCCTTAGGACTATGGGGCAAGCGGACTTGATTTCATTTTCGGACTATCGATCATAATTTCGGAACCAGCGAAACTTTATTTTCCGACTATCTAACCCCCGCTATGGGTCAGCTCGTTTATATTCCTACTTTACATTCAAAAGTCGATCCCATTAATTTATTCATTCATTCATGCTATATTTTTCTTCATTATTTGATGTTGCTGATCTTTTTACTGCAGGGAGTATTTCGAATGCGATTCCGAAGGCTCCGATTTGCTTTGAATAATAAGGTAATTGACAGGTGAGAGAACACCAGAGAAGGGGGAATATCAAAGGAATGAGGGAAAACGCGAATAGAAAAAAAATCCCCGGCAAAACCATGAAACTCGTCTTCACCCCTGCTGCCGTAAATATGACCATTACCTTATGAAATAAAAAGCAGTATTGAGAAAATCGTGTAAATGTCATGGGGGAAGGGTGATAATCTTTCGTTGAAAAACTATAGCGAAAACCCTTATAGAGTCGCTTTGAGTAAGAAGGCTGTCCACTGTCACTTGGCTAATTTCCTGTAATTTTGAGATGAGAAAATACCATTTATCACTTGTCATTCTCGTAAAATATACATTTAATCCTGTTGTAAAACATTTGAGTTTACGAATATGACAAGACAGACGTGAATTAAACTTTGGATGTTTTTATTTGTTTGTTTTCTTTTATTTTGATTTTTTTTTAAATTTAACATGTTCAGTTTGGAGTTTTCTAAAATTATTTTCTCCCCTTTATTCATTGGTTTTATTTAATTGTAGTTTTACTCTCTTTCTGTGTGTCTGACAGTCTGAAGAATTCCCTCTCTTAATTTACTTTAGGAATCTGAGGACGTTTGATCTAATTTTCCTCGAGTGTTTGACGAATTCTCCCTCACTTTGTTTTAGGCACCTGAAGTAATCGTGGCTCCCTTTGTTGGTGTCCGCCAGGTCGCAGAGGAATTTCCTAATCTAAATGACATATGCAATGGCAGAATTTTGTTTGATTAGTATCCTGTGTCCCGATGTCGTTTTCTCTTTCCCCGCTTTCTCCCCCTTTTTCTTTCCCCTTTTCCACCTGTATAATATCGATTTTCCTTACCTGTGGTGGATTTTCTCAATCCTTTGTATCCATTTTTTTGCCTTTTTTGTTTGTTTTCGGAGCAGTAAACTCCCGCGCTCCCTTTCGTGGGAGAAACCCTCAGGCCGCCTCAATTCCTTATAAAGGGTTTAAAAAAAATCTTTCGCTTTAAAGTTGTCTAACGGGGCATCTCGAGGGGTCTCTGAAAGTGCGGTATCTAGAACTTCCATAGAGCCCTTATCCTTCGCCCAATATGGACAATATTGAATTGCTATATATGTGAAAGACAGGCACACAGTAAAGAAGTCAACCGTCAATTGTCTGATGACAGAAAATCTATGTCTCACCAGTTGAGCTCGCACTGTCATATTACATCCGTCTACAAATCTCCATCAGTATACTTCAAGCACCCTCAACTCAGCCTTGGTAATTCACATTCCACCAAACCTTACTTTCTTTATGGTAATTCAACGCCAAAGTACCCAAAAGAACTAACAAGATTGACAAGCTTCGACGAATGGATAGACAGTCAATACCTACGTCTCCTCAAGACCTTAGCGCCGCCATCATTTTTTTTCATAGCTCCGGTTTGGAAGAGAGGTTACAACCTTGATCTACCTATTGTTAGCAAAAACATCTCTCTAATCGGTGTAGCAAGATGGTGTTCTGATTCCTGTTCCACTAACTCAACATCGACCAATCGGTATCCAGTCACCTGAGTAGACCAAACAAAGTGCCTTTTTAAAGCATCGCTTTAACTATGGAAAGCAGACGGGCAAGGATTCACTGATGACCTGGATCAGAACGTGAAAAGGATTGCTCCAAAACCCATAACTATGACAATTCCCCAACTAGTGAACATGACTGCCCGGAGAATCCGACCCAGAGGCTGTAGGACGGAATTATACGCAGCCTTTCCAGGAATGTTGCTAGAGAATACAAGAGTATATCACCATGTTTGAAGCTGACCCTTTTTAGCCTAAACAACTGCTAAAGGTGAGGAAGTTTTCGGAGAGGATCTCCCTCCCAGGAAAATATCAAACCTGGCATAACTTAAAGTGATTTATTAGTATGAATCTATCGGTACCTATCTATGAAATATCCCTAAATAAAACCAGATGTTTTTCATGGCCATTGGGATAATTCCGTTTTCCCTTGCGACAAAAAATCCAGATTGATTCCGACAATGTAAACACAACTGAATAAACAATCATGGAAGCTAAACCATTTTTAATTCCCTGTGGTATATATTACCAGGGGCCGCCGCATTCCAAGTACCGACACGAAGCCAGCGAAAATATATCCCATACGCGCTATATCACGTGAGTCTGGAGGTCAACACATGGTTATGGACTCTTAAAGCCTGGGGAAGATCCATACCATCCCCTAGATCTAACAACAATAACACTCCCCGCCATACCTACAAGCTCTTTGAACGTCCTGCACCTCAATCGTTCGAACCTGTGATGACGAACCCTCCTAACCTCATCCCATAACAAGCAGTTTCCTTCCTCCGGCCAGGCAAAATCAACAACAAGTCAGGTACTCAACCTAACTCAATACATTGAGGAATGGTTTCGAGAAGGGTAACCGGAATTGTGTTCGTTGACCTATCAACAGCCATACTACACTGTTAATCCACAGATGCCCTTCCATAAGATTCTGGAATCAACAAGGACAATCCATTTACTGAGCTATCAAAGGATTGCTGTCAAACAAGATGTTTCTTTGTTCAGCTAGAGGCGAAGAAGAGCCGATGGCTTGGGCTCAAGAATGGACTCCACAGAGCAGGCCCGTACGCAGGGGGGGGGGGGGTGGGGGTGCGGGGTGCGGTCGCCCCCCACCCAAATTCCAACAAAAGGGCAAAAGGTCCACTTTTGCTGGTTTTTTTA
Source organism: Ophioderma brevispina (assembly GCA_023653785.1). NCBI lineage: Eukaryota > Metazoa > Echinodermata > Ophiuroidea > Amphilepidida > Ophiodermatidae > Ophioderma > Ophioderma brevispina. The sequence goes on from JAMKCH010000111.1 coordinate 124,129, forward strand.
TAAAAGGTCCAAAATTTAGAGAATTTTGACACGAAAGTCCACTTTTTTGGTCACACATTTTTATGGGTGGTTTAGGTCCCACTTTTACCAAAAAATTCCACTTTTTCGAAAAATCCACATTTTTCGAAGTCCCCACCCCCTAAAATGAATCTTGCGTACGGCCCTGGGACCAAGGGAGCGTGCTTGCACCTCTCCCCTGTTCAACATCTTTACCAACGGACAACCTAGGAGTGCAGGAACAATTGTCGTTTTAAATTATGCAGATACGATCTTGGGAATTAGCGGGCACACGAATGCAGACTTCACAGCTGTTGGAGAACTCTCCAAAGCTTTGGATGAACTCACTCCTTATTATGAGGACAACACCTACGTGCAAATCCATCCAAGAGACAGGTGGGGTGCTTTCCATCGACGCAACCGTGGAATCCAAACGTCCAGCTCTTAAAGT
>JAMKCH010000112.1:0-51253 GCA_023653785.1 Ophioderma brevispina
CGAAAGAGACATTCAATAGATTTTTTAAGGAAAAAATATTTGCCTGCAATGAAATTTTCCATAAATTTACACATGATGTAGTAAGTGGATTAAATAATGCAAACCATTTTGGTGACAACTGTGTTGCCACTGATATTTGTTTTATTGTGCTTTGTCATAATAATAAGATTCAAACAGTGTGATGTAGAAATTCCTCACATGGTGCAGGCCAGCCTACTGGTTTTCCTCTCATTATAAACGTTGGGTTTAAAAACTTTATTACTTATTGCTTATTAATCAGTGATATTTACCTGCATTGCCATATATGATCTGACGGACTGAGATCACTGCTCTCTGCTACATTTATGTTATTATTCCCGCCCAGCTTACTCTCTGTACTTTGATGCCTTCTGATACCACCACTGGTGATGACGGCTTGCCAAACTGGCCACTCCCCAATCTTGATCCATATTCCATCTGCAGAGAACTTTGATGTTGGTGTAGCATTGCCGATTGAATATAAAGCTGTTCACTTGAAACAAGGTGTAACCTGCTGAGCTAGGCTGCCTAGCTCCAAGTTTTTCTGGTCTTGGTTGTTCATACCCTGATTGTTGACAACCTTTACCAATTAAAATTGCAGATACCTATATGAGATGTGCTGCTCTTATTTGGTGTAGTCACTTGACTTAAAGAGACAGGAGGAGATTTCCAGAAAGAAGCGCCCCATTTTTTTCGAACCCGGTTTTTTTGCATGTTGGAATGCTTACCAATGACAAGTATTAGATCACACCTAAGTGAATAAGCCGAATACGCCGTCGTTTATGTATCATATTATGATTTAGTACTTTCTGTCGGCACGACAGAATCAAAGCACGGTGTTCTATGGGGACAATTACGATAGTCCGGCAAGTTTCAAAACACGGTTTGCTGTTTCTTTTGTACTTGGTTGGTCCAATTCACCTTCGGCATGTTCTGTGGTAGTTGTTCTACAATCGATCCTGTGCAATTTGAGAGAAATTTGTATCCTCAAAAAATCTCCTCATGTCACTTTAAATTGCAAGTCCACTATCCCTAATGGACATTGATAGGTTGGAGATTCGAAACATGCTCCAGTGTGTTCTAATCGATTTAGACCCATGTAACTGCAACTAGAAAACTTCAAGGATAGAAATTTTAACTAGTTCTCCAGGTAACAGGATGAAGTATTTATTAAATCTTTCCCAGGAAGATGGCCAGCACACATGAGTGTTGACAAAACCACCGCGCGTTGTCCGACTCACACCGGCAAACCTCGTATTACTAGCATGGCGGCTGTGCTCTTGCCACTGACTCTAACAATCCAGGGTTTATAGAGGGACAATAATCTAGTGTAGGTCCGAAAGGTGTCCATCACGAGGTGGAAGGGCAGCGATGGACCCTTCGGTTGGAAATCACTTGGCAATTAACATAAGTTACACTAACAGTGGGACCGGCAGGTAGAGCCTTCCAGGGCACAGCAAAAAGTGAGAACACGGAAACTGAAAGATGGGTGGACCCCATTCTCTGCCTAGTCAAATATACAAATACAAAATGAATAAGAGTTAAAGATGAGAAATAGTTATACAAAGACATAAAAAAAATTTCATAAAACACAGAAAGGAGTTGGCCCACGTGCACACAATCACACACACACCAGCAAAAACAACAAAAACCTACACAACCACAAAAACACACCACCACCCCAAACACACAAGCAAACACCTGTATACATACATACACAACCACCATGAATTACACCTTAGAGAGACACAACAAACACCCCCAAACAAACACACAATACTAGGCACAAAGAAACACATTGAAAAGCTAAGACTGTACTAAAAGACGACTATTGCACTTTAAACAGCCACAAGATGGTGCCCCCCCACACACACAGGGAAATTTAAAATGATGAATTTGTTTGAAAGCTCATGCATTTAAACTTGAAACAATTAACAAGGATTGCACACAAGGGAATCGGTGACATGGTATGGGAAATCTGACCCATTTTTAGGGAAGTGTGAAATGAGTGTAGGCATAGGGCAATCGGTTCTTGGTTTGAGATGGTGGAATTTGATATTATTCAGGTGTCTTGTGTGCACCTGGATGTCTATTCAGGGGAAGGCATGCAGGAATCAGTACAACAAGCAGTGCAAAGGCACTTGGCCACAAGACAGATAGACATGTATTCACGTATATGGATAGATAACCCAAGATTGAGACGTTATAAGCGGACAACTATAGTCTTTTTTCTACGCCTTTGGTTGAAAGGATGCTCTGGTAGCCGTTTGCAAATGCTCAAGTGCAGTTTTAAGGTTTTGGGTATGAGAGACCAAATGGTGAACAATAGTCAAGAATGGGGAGAACCATAGTACGGTATAATTGGAGGAAGAAATGGGATGGACTTTCTCCTGCAACATGCCTAATGAAACAAGAATCAGAATTTGTTACTCCTAGCAACAACATCTTTAACATGGAATGTACCCCACTTCAGATCTTTGCATATGATGACACCAAGAAGTGGCAGATGACGCCACTTTATCAGGGCAAACATAAGTACTAGAGAGGACTAGATATGGTGAGTTTCTAGAATTGACATGAATTTACATTTGCGGGTGTAAACTGAAGTGAAATTTTTGGTGGACCAGCTGTTAATTTGTTAAGATCAGATGTTAACTTCTTAAAATCACATCACTTTGAATGTACGCATATAAAAAAATGTGTCATCAGCAAACTGATTGCTAAACATTGTGTTATTTTGTCTTTCTAAATATGTTTTATTTTTATTTGCATAAATGACCATTTTCGTATTTTACTTGGAAAAGTAAATTCCAGAATGTCGGTATTTTGGTCATTTTTGTACATGGTTGGTTGGTTGTATAAATGCCAACAAATTATGCAAAATACCAGAATACCAAAATATCAGAGGGTGGAAAATCCGGGAGATTTGGCACTCAAGCCAGAGACCGGGAGATTGGGTTCAATTCCGGGAGTCTCCCGCACAATCCGGGGGAGTTGGCAGCTCTGCTTTCACAAAGGTTAACCAATGAAATTTTCATATTATTATTTTTTCAGGTTTTTAAAGACTAAACATATATTGCAGCAAATCGCTGAATTGCGTATGATTTTACAATAAAAAGTATAAACATTTAAATACAATTATAAAATAAGAACCTATATGCATACAATAAAAGTCAAAACCAAAAATTTCAACCACAAGTAAGAACATAAATTATGGTAAGAGAGAACAAGAGCGGTCACTGCCCGTGTGGATTTGTGGCACCTGCTGTTTGGTGGGTTGTGACCAGTGGTACTTTGCAGCCCGTTTTGGGATGACCTTTAGGGAATGACTAATTGGTAAATGATGCAATTGGACCATAACACAAGCACGAAAAAGACGTTGTTTAGGTGCAATTCATGAGGAACTACGATTTGTTGACACCAATAATATTAAAAAATAAACAAACAAATTATCATCGGGTGTGACAATTTCAAAAGTTGCACATTTAAGAGAAAAATGTACAAAATCTCTTAATAAACCGTTAAAAATCACGCGGGTAATTCGAAGATGTCATATCGGCTTCAGCCAATCACGAGCCTTGTATTCATAACAAGTACCCAACGATTCGACCCAAACGCCAATTCGGCCAAGCCAATTCGGTCCACAAGATCAAAAAGACGATTCGACCCGCGGGACAATTCAACCTCTTTTGGACGCTTCTACCTTTCTGTTATTATTAGAATAAATTTATAGTTATACTCACCTATAATATCAATAAAAGGAAATGAGTAGGATAAAATAGGGTACGCTAGACGCTGGGAGTGGGACACTAGCTACATAATTCCCCCCAATCAAGAACAAATCTGGCAACATGATACTGCGCGTCAAACAAAATCTACGTTAATTGGCCTACATTCTGCTTTTACTTTCAAACTCAAAAATGGATATATTTTGTTTTTAGACTGCTTATAATTTCAAAGGTCAACGCTGACCGCAAATTAGTACAAAAAATCTTAATTTAGTGCAGCGTGTCAATTAGAAAAAAATAGATTTTTGGCAGAAAAGTAGAGAAAAATTGAATTCATAATTTTAATCTACCATGACATAAATTATTTTTATGAAGCAAGTTGCAAAAGTATTATGACAAAATTCTATCAATTAGTACGCAAATGAGCTAATTAATTTTTTTTGCATATTTTTTGACACATTTATAAATGATAAAGAATAATCATTATAATTACTCAAATGATAAAATTACCTATTTTATGAAAATATTAATTTTAAAACAAAAACAATAAGCTAGGCAATAATTTGCTGTTTATAAAGTGACAGGGTTCGCCAGTTTCTTCCACAGGTGGAAAAAACCGCAGAAGAAACTAAAAAAGTCATTTAAAAATTTTATATTTTAAAGCTAATGACTTACACTTTTGGTTTAATATTATACAGTGAATGAAATATAGTGAATTTAAAATAACCATTCAGGGACCCCCCTACCTACCCCATGTAATTGCATAATTAAACTAACATTGATTCACAAGGCCTAAATATAACAAATTACTGGAAGAAACTGATTAGACACTTTCACACCAGCAAGGCCAAGCAGAGACTCCTTGTAAAGACTTGAACATCTTCAATTTCTTTAAACAAATGTTATAGTCTCCCTAACCAGGTTCTCCCTACTAAGCAATACAAAGTTAGATAAAGAACAATAATGGTTGCTACTTTTATGATTTGTGTTTTAAAATTAACAAATTGGCCATACAGATTTTAAAAGCTTTTTCATTGTTTGCAGCTACAATTACAACTGTGATAGTATAAGTGTGGACATGGAAAGATTTGGAAAATGTGTTACAATTATCATCTGTATAATTTGATTGCAAGACAAAACAAAATTGTGAACAAATTTACTATATACGTGCAAGGTATACTAACATGCTATAAACTTGTAAATTAATTTTGAAAAAAAAAAAACAGATTGTAAAGTAACTATAAAGTAGCCTTGATGATTTGAAGTGTAAAGCAGATGAATATGGTGTAATTTAGTGTGTTGTTCATAATATATTTCTTTATTTCTTACAGTTTCCAATTTCTTCCAGTTTTTTCCGGAAGAAACTGGAAGAAACCCCTTTTTTCCAGTTTCTTCCATTCTTCCGGAAGAAATAGGTTTCTTCCGGAAGTTTCCGAACCCTGTAAAGTGATATAGAAATGTGAACTTTTTTGGTTATACGAAGCACGTGAAAAGCAAAAAAACAAACAAACAGTTTAGGCTTAAGTGTTCTGCTAACCCCGTTGATATTTTCTTTAATCAGCGATGGCTAGGCTATGGCAATCTACATTAATGTTGCACCATTTTTTTAGATCTCTTCTGTTTTTATTCTTTTCTAACGTATAAAGTGCATTGATCCAAGGTTAGAGAGGGTAGATATTTTTTAACTTACACCATATGAAGTGTCATAAGGCCAACAAAGTCAAGTTTGTTTCCAGTATTCCAAAAATCTAAATGCGCTTTTATTTTTTTAAAGGATTTTCCCCAGAAATGGCTCAAATCAATCAAATGGCAAGTCAAACAGTTGCAAATCATATTTTACTGTCAAGTTATTAGTTTATAAAAGAATTATCGATTTGGGATCATTTACATGTTTTTAATGAAAGTTTCTATCTCTGAGGCACTTAAGTCTAAAAAGTGCAAATTTTCTCAGCAAATCAATTTTTTTTAAAACACGGTAAAATGGCTCCAAAATCAAAATGCGAGCGGCCTATTGGAAACAAACTTGTTTTTTTTCTTTCTTTTTTTTGCCTAAACAACAATACTTGCAATTAAAATCGAAAATAAAAAAAGAGCTTTCAAATTTTTGATGGGCGGAAAATGACATTTTATTTTTGTCAAAAATGCCATTTCGTAACCGCCGCTTGCACAAATATGAAATACTTTTAAACTCATTTAGTTATTTGTCCAAATCCAAGATCCAAATTATTACATATTAGAAGAAATATGGCTGATTTTTTTTATCTGTTATAGTTATAAATTTATTGTAAATAAGTACAAATAGTCTTGTGGTTCCCGGTGGTTTAAGTTTATTTTTTCCCCTGACCATGCATGTGTAGGGGGGTTCTGGTCCTGGAGCCCAAACCTAATTATCTCATTAACTCATCATCGGACGCGAGAGTCTTGTAGTACATTAAAATATTACCGAAATCATAAGATAATATTTCCAGAAAAAACGTGCCTCAATTATTTTTGGAGATAGAAAAAGCTATATACCCATTTCTAAGGATTTTACTTGCAATAAATACGTATACCCATTTTTCAAAAATTTTGTCATTTTAGCAATGTTTTGAGTCAGTTTTCAAAAATTGAATGCATGCATGATGATTTCTCATAAAAAACCCATGTCTAAGGTTATCACAAGGAAGAAAAAACGACCCATGTGTAATGAATTCTTACTAAAAATTGTTGGTTTTCTGTGGCAAAAACTATAGGTTATTTCTGAGAGTGGAAAATGTGCAAGGCAAGTTTCAGCTGGAAGGTATGACAAGAAAAATATACTTGACTCCCAAGAAAAAAGAGTCCTGGAGCAATAGATATGTGCGGCAAATAATTCTGAAGAAAACTGCATTTTAGCAGCTGGAACCATTTTTGGCAGGTTCATATTCCTTCATTTGGAAACACTGTTAGGGCAAAATAATTATGTGTGTGTGTAATGAGGGTGTAAATCAGAGATGCCAACTCTCCCGTTTTCTGCGGGAGACTCCGGTTTTGCTAGCCAAATCTCCCGACTTTCTTTAGGGGTATATTAAGGAAATAAAATAAGTAAAAGAGAACAAAAACGTTTAAGGGGAATAGAGGATCATATTTTTTCCAAGTGAATATAAAAAAGAACATAGGATTGGAAAGAGTTCAATTTATTAAGCCTGTTAATCGGGTTCCAACAGCGTTGTTCTCACGGACTTCGGATAGTTCACTGCCATTACATATGTTTATTTAACCATTAACTGACTGTATGTTAAGTCTTCTGAAGGTATTTTAGTTTACTACTTAACTGCAATGGTGCAAAGGGATAAACCAACAAAAAATGCTATTGTTATAGCGGTTTTGTTTTGAAGTTTTCAAGCTTTAAAAGCTTAGGCCTTGATACTTTCCATGTACTTAAAAAATACATAGGGTCCCAGGACCGCGAGTGTCGTCTGCGCGGGTTTGTGAAAGGGGGCCAAAAGGTCACACGAGTCACCAAAGGTCACATGGGGGTCACAATGGTCACATGAGTTCACCCCACCCCACCCCATCTTTTCCACCAAGTTTACACAATCTAGCCCTTATGGCAACTCATATGGAACTGCCCATTATTAATGTACATTTGACCGGACCCAAAGGTAATGAGGTGACACCAAGTCACATGAGGTCACCCAAAATGTCACTCCACACACCCCCTAATTTACCCAAGTTACATCACCAGCCCTAGGAAAACTATACGGCATGCAATATATTAAGTGGTTAACATTTTGACCACAGACACACACCACACCCAACAAAGAACACACACAGACATACGACCAGAGAATCCTATGTGCCTTCTGCATTCTGTATGACGACACAAAAAACACATATACAGCTAGTTTATACAGACAGTACTTAAATGGGGCTGTCAGACGGCAAAGCTCTTGTCCAGTTCTTTCTCACATGAAAATAAGGAAGCATCTTTTGCAAACAATTTTTTGGGACAGGTCTCAATTCTTAAAAATTGAAATCCTTGGCCCCTGGCTACACCTTGACATATCAAAAGTTCGGTAAATGGCGTTCTTTTAATCATTATTTTAGAGTTTTAAAATTCTTGACGGAAGTTGTAAGACAAATTCTCGCCATCTAAAATAACGGTATTAAAATTCCTTCACATTCTAAAACATTGACATTTTACACAAAAGATTTTATGCAAACACAATTCTCTGGTACCAAGAACATAATAAAAGATTGGTTTTAGAAAATGCATGAAGTAAACCCAGGAAGAGGAGGAGGATGGGCGGAAAGTCGGGAGGATGGTGCAGTCCGCCATCATTTCAGTTACGGAGACTCGCTTATCATGTCATAAAGCCTTCTTGGCCAAATCTGAATTCAACAATACCTCCAAATCTGAAAATATAGTCCAAAAATCAATGGCGTAGCACCGAGGAATGGCAAGGGGAGTACCCTCCAGTCGAAACTTCAGAGCATAAGAAAGTTGAGTGTAAACATATATTATCATTAAAATGGCTGTAAAAATTAAAATCCTAAATGATTTCACCTATTCCCCCTCCTAGAGGCCTATTGGTCAGGATTTGTATTAACATTTACCACAGAGCTGAAAATTCTTCACTAACCCTCTTCCACCATGCACACCAAAAAAATTTACTACCAACACCATTTCCAAATTTAAGAAACAATATACCACATGCAATGCCATAAATAAGCTGGGGATATTAATACGTCTTTATGCTGGTAGCGCCTAACTTTCAGTCTAGATTAAAACATCTTAAACAGCTGTTGAAAATGTAAAGAATTTCATTGGCTGATGCCCGGGTTCAATTCGTAAATTGAAAACCAGGCCGTACGCGCTGCGTATGTGTTAGTTTTTTTTAGGTTTGAATGAGAGCTCGCGTATACTGAGTTTTGCTACGTTCGCGCGCGCCTGACCAACGTTGCGTCTCGTTGCGTATGGATCGTTGCGTTCAACGGGTTGTTCGATGTTCGTCACCTGGGTGGTGGCAGTCTTTTTTCGTGTATTAAAAAAGCACCGCGAAATGGGGTTAAAAGATGACCTTAATGATAAAGCGGTTTAGAATGACACCATTAAGAGTAACGACCCCATTATTTTGAGTGAGAAGAACTCGGCCTTCGGCCTCGTTCTTCCCCTAAAATAATGGTTTATCGCCTGGGTCAATTCGTAGTAAAGAGTACCGCGGTCCCAAAATCAGACCTTTATTCTCCTAATTTATAAGTTTTTTTACTCACTTTGGTTTTAAAGAATACATTTAAATTCTTTTTGGTATTTTACTCAGCTTAAAAAGACCAATCTTACATCAATAACTCTCGGCTCATATAATAGGCATTCTTTATAGATTATCATTTTTCGGTAAAAAACAACGCTATCCCCTGGCCAATCCACCCTCCACCCTGGGTATTACGTTAGTTGTTAACGGTGCTCCTTTGAAAAGGGGAATTGTCTTATCGTACAGGTAGTTGAATTCGACAATTATCAGCTATTATCGTCTGTGAGTTGTACATTAAACGATCCCAAATTTCCGCTAAATGTGCAACTTTCACAATGCAACACCACGGGTGATTTATCTAGTTTCTCTTAACTGCACAACGGATCTTAGTTCCCCTTCATTGCCATATTAATTTGTTTTTTGAACGTTTATACCGTGCATGTGTCATAAGGTTTATAGTAGCATAGCGAAATAACAGAGGGCGCTTCTACCGCAATGATGATGGGATCAACAAAGGGCAAACAAAAACTGGATTCCCGTATGTAACTGTAAACAACGTGTACTTGCATATTGGCAATGGGAGAAATTCATAAAACTTTAAAATTTGGAGTCTGGATTAACAAAAATCAGCAAAAAAAAGAACTAAAAGCTGCATGATTTATATGTATTACACCGTTATCTGTAAAAGTAACGAGATAACAAAATAAATGGCGACTGTTTTGGGCGATATTAGAGGACATTTATTTTGGAGTTGTTCATGAGCGCGATCTGCCTGATGCTAGTGCAGCTAAAGCCCCTTGCGGCCGTCCTGTCGTGGTAATACACATTTATTTTAAGTATTTCAGCCAAATATGAACTTTGTAAATTGTAAAATCAGAAAGTTTATATTTGTCCTACAGAAAGTTTATATTTTTCTACATAAATTTATTTGTAATTTATTTGTAATGATCGTATGTTTTGTCAACAGAAGCTACAGAATGAGGACATGATCTATCCACCGCACGCAAATAATAACTCCATGTGCACACTTCGCGGGCGACCGACATCCGTCGGCTACCACTATGACATTGTAAATGGTAAACTGCATTCGTAAGTACACTCTTTGAAACTTGATCACAAGAGCCAAACTTTAATGAATGTTGTAAAACGTTGATGTAGGCCAAACCAAAAAAAACAAAAAAAAACAAACATTATCTGATTATGGTCGAATCGAAATTACAGTTATGAAAACGCAGGTAGGTTGATAAGTCTAACAGTTTTCCGTGTGCGATGAGCGATGTGTGGGCAGTGATTCAAGGCGGCAATCGATGACCAAGTTGCATCTCCGTGTCCGGTGTATCTCAAATGCGCGTTCCACGAAAAGGTATCTTTTCTTAACAATATTTAATAAAGAAACTCAAAAAAAAAAAAAATATCAAATTGTGAAATTGTAATAAATAGTCGGATGCTTCATGCGTAAGGACTATAACAAGAGGGGGCATGTGTAAGTTGCCAGAATCTGAATGTGCATGTCCCTCACCATCAGCAACATTAAAGTTTTCTGGTTATAGCGCCTATGGTTGACAAGTGGCAAGTAATATGGCCGCCGGCAGTGTTGACATGTATTGAGATACACCTTAGTAAATAAACATATCCAGTCCATCGAGCAAACAAACCTTCGCGTGTCTTTAATCATTGAACTATTAGCACAACGATATATCTTCTGGCGACGAAGACGGATTTTTTTACCCATGGCGACGTTCAGTATTCCTCCTCCAGTCGTTAGATCTGAGTGGTCCACAGGTACACACGCAATGGAAAAAAGTTCCTTCAAAGATGGGAAAACTACGAGGTAGCTACGGGGTGCTCCGAAAAAGGCGACGCCACTCGCGTAGCGGACATTGCTCTCAGTTATAGGACAGGCCGCGGTAGATGTATATAACACTTTTGTATGGGAAACCCCAGGTAGGTAGCCCAACTGTGCTACATGGAGGGCGCTATACACCAAAAGTTGTGACCCAATTTAAAAAGCCTTGAAAAAAGGGGCTTCGGTCAATGTTGTAAGCCTAAAAATGTATTTAATATTTACATGTCTCTATTATCAAATCCAATGCAGATTTACCCACCCTGAAGGCGCTTTTTGTAATAGGGCAAAACATTAAACATACTGGAGCTAAATGCTGTCAATTTTTCATTTCACCATAGCCAAATGCCATGGTGGTCACAATTTTTAAGCAATATCCAGTTGGTCTCGAACATGTGCCTCATATACTTGGTCGTAGTTACAACCAAATTTCAAGGTTGACCACTCATTTTTTGCTGAACATTATCTTTCAAATTAACATTATTTTCAACTAAAAAAATCCAACTTTCAACAATATGTGATCATACCTACCCAGGAGATGACAAGAAAATCGCGAAACGAAAGTTCATCGAGACAGTTTCAAGCAAAACATGTGGCCAACGCAAGAACGTAACATATTGAGCCGGGGTCATGTTCAACTGCAGATATCAAGCTCCCCAGAACGGAGACGATTGACCAGTATGTTACAGCAAGGTTAAAGACCCTCGCAGTGGATGGGGAGTATGGTGGAAACTAACAGACTTCTTATTAAAGATAGGGTAGTGCTCGGAATTAGAGAGCAGAAACTACGAGAGCGAAATTGTTTTTAAAGGAAGACAAGCTCATCTGCAATCAGCCTTACAAACAATAAGAACGAGTGAACATGTGTGCACGCAACTTAAGGCTATGTCGCCCACCCACTGATAACTGGCAACAGCGTGAATAAGATTGGTCAGAAACCAAACGCCGCTGCCTCTAGAAAACCGTTAGGCCCAAAACACGCGAGACCCAACCCCCAGGTTCGAAAGATGTAGGAAATGTGGAAAAAAACCACACACGCGCGCTCCGACCTGCCCGGCTGCAGGTAAAACATGCAGGAGTGGTGGAAAAGAAAAACAACTTCTCAAATGTTGTCGTCCCACGTCAAGGCAGGCACCATTTGCACTCAGCTCGCAACCTGGCCAGTTCGACGAACCCGGTTATGTGTAGGCCAATAGGACTATTTCTAGTAAGCGTACTAATCTTCCTTCGTGTACTATGTCCATCACTGGTGTGTTTCGCTGACAGCCATATGACTCGGGGAGCCTCGGTCAATATTGGACAGTGCATACGGTTTACAAGGATTTCACAAAAGCCGCTGGACTCCGCACTTGGTATGAGGAAGGCCTCATCATAAAGTTTTCGCTCGCGGATCACAACAGCCACTACCGTATGGGTGAAATAACGGCAATGATGACAGTTGCAAAACTCCTATCGTGAAAGCAAACTTTCATGTAGTGAAGGAATACAGGAAACCTTCTGTGTTTGGGAACGGCATCGGACTCGGATTGATCATATCAAAAACACCATCCCGGTACGGAAGTCATACAGCTGCTTGAGCCATATCTTCCCAGGGGATCGGTTAATTAAATTAAAAATTAAGGATGTGAACAAATTAAGCTTCACGTTGACCAGGATGTCCAACCAAAATCCAAAAAACCGCCGCATCCCTTCCAATTCGCACAAGACGTTGAAAAAGAATTGCAACACCTCCTTGATGATGACATCATAGAACCAACTGAAGGCCCTACACCGTGGATTAGTCCAGCTTAGTAGTCAGTGCCGAAAAAAGTCCTTCCAGTGAAGTTTCGGCTATGCGTTGACAGGAGGGAGCCAAACAAGCCAAATTCAGGCGAGAAACAACCCTATGCCTACAATAGAGAAGTTTTATCACTGATCTCAACGGTTTTGCCCCCGTGTCAGCACGCTTGACCTCAGAGCTGGATATCACCAGTTTTGAGCTTACATCTGACAGCGCTACATCACAACGTTTTTTACTACACACACAGGGCTGTATAGATACAACGTCTCATGTTCTGGGGAAACGCAGCATCGGAGTTTTCCAAAAATTGCAAGGCGCTCAGATTTACTGGGCGGTCTCCGTGGTTGTCGTAACATGTCCAGATGACATAATAGTTTTTGGGAAAAACCAACAAGAAACACGACGAGAACTGGAAGCGGTGCTAGAACAGCTCTTAGTTGAGTGCATGCACGCTTGAATCCTGGAGAGAAATGTTCTTCGCAGCGAAGAGTTAACTTCTACGGCCACGTATTTTCCGCAGAAAGGAGTTGCGCCCAACCAGCAACGAATCAGCAGCGGTTGGGGAAACACGCTGCCCCCACAAATGCCAAAGAAGTCAAGTCTGTTGGGGAATGGCCCAGTACGTGTCGCGTTTCATCCCCAACTACGCATCCATTGTCCCCTCTGAGACAACTGACACACCAAGATACCAAGTGGAAGTGGGAAACAGAAGAGCAAGATTCATGACAAATTGAAGCAAGCCCTTTCCAGTTCAGAGGTAATGGCTTATTTCGACCCCGCAAAACCATATCCGTGTTGTGTTGATGCAAAAGCCCCAGTGGTTGTTGCCATGTTGTGCCAGGACGGGAGTGTGTTGCATCGGAAGTAGCGATTTAATTGACGTCGATCTCGCTACTCGCAGATTGAACGCGAAGCATGGGTTTTGTTGTAAAATGTAAACATGGAGCCATCAAGCATTTTTCATATGTACCTCTACGGTAGCACGTTCAAAGTTTGCACAGACCACAAACCCCTTACTGTAGGTTACAACAATTGTAAACTCAAAGCCAAACTGCACGGATTGAACTTTGGCTAATGAAGTTGCAGCAGTACGATTTCAACGTGACCATATCAGCCAGGCAAGGAAAATCCCTGGACTATATGTCGCGGCATCCAACTTTGAAAGTGAGACGGATCAATCATCGCCAAGAGCTGATGAGTATGTTCACTACGTATGTAAAAATGCCATACCCAAAGCTATGACCCTCACAGAGTAATGGCAAGCGACAAAAGCAGACCCAGTAATGCCAAAAACTCAAGCAGCATTTATTCAGAGTGGGAAGAAGTAGACTGGGAAGGATAAAGACCATAGCAGTTTTAGACGATCAGAAATGAGTTGACAGTCGCGGACGGTATTATTCTGCGTGATACACGATTAGTGATACCAGCAAACTTGAGATCGCGGCAGTCGACTTAGCACACGATCGCATTCAGGGAATCGTCAAGACGAAAAACTCATCGGGAGAAGGTGTGGTTCCCCGGGATAGACTCTATAGTTGAACACAAAGTACGAGTATGTCTCGCATGCCAAGCAGCGTCTACTTCAGGAAATCCCTTTTTCCAGAACCACTTAAAATGACTAAGTTGCCCCCCGGCCCATGGAAAGAAGTCTCCGTAGAATTCAAAGGCCCAATTCCTCGGGAGAATCTCCTTGTTCATAGTTGACGATAACAGTCGTTTCACCCCCCGAAGTTGAGATAGTTACCACAACCTCTGCAAATGCCGTCATTCCTAAATGGATGCAGTTTTTGCGCGTCAAGGAATTCCCGACATTGTCAAAAGTGGAACAACGGACCCCTCTTTAAGGGTAAAGACTCGCAGATTTACGCAAGTAGGTTACACCGGTTTCATCCACCGAAAACTGCACAACACCGCTGTGGCCACGCGCATAATGGAGAAGCGGAAAGATTCATACGCACGCTCACCAAGACAATTCGTAAAGCCGCATGGTCTAGCCTCAACTGAAGCGAACTTATAAGTTTCTTAGACAGTCAGAGCCACCCACATTGCTACTACAGGGAACCTCCCCAAGCGATAGCGGGTTGAACTCAGAAAAAGAAAAATTGAAAAGACGTTACCAGAAGAGCCCACAAAACCCGCAAGCTACGACGCTGATATCAGCCACCACTGACACAAAGAACAAAGAGGAAAATGAAGCGTACGCAGATAAGCATTTGCACGCAAAGATCTATTGAATGCGACATTTGGTGAAAACACGGTCATTGTGAAACAAAACAGGAAGAACGTGTTAGATACACCGTTCAATCCACACCCTTTCCATGTCGTCAAGGAGAAAGGGAAACTCTTAAACGCGAAGAAGGAGAGTCAAACCTTGTGACAAGAAAGTCTCTTCTTTAAGAAATTGCCACAAGACTTAGACATTGTTGCTTTACGCCAGCACGAGCCTGAAAATGACTCTGTACAAACTGACAACAATGCTGCTCATGACACTGCAACTCTTGAACAAACAGTTTGTTTGTTCTAAACCAGTTACAGAAACTGTCAGCCCACCAGTGGACCAGCTTGAAACCCAAACAGCCAGACCCTCCGCAGCAACCAGTCAGACGCTCTACCCGGCCCCCCAGGAGCCACCTGCTAAATTTAAAGACTTTGTGCCTAAGTAGCGGCTTATTGCGTTAAAGGCTCATGGCGTAAGCGTGGCAGGTTAAAGCATTACTTTAAAGTTCAAGCGCTTCTTGCGTAAGCATGTTTTGCGTAACTTGTAAGCGCATCTGCGTAAGAGTATAGTTGTAGGGTAGTATACGTGAGCATGTTTGGAAAGATTTGCTCATCCAGTAGTTTGAATTAAAAGTTTTTGTTACTCCTATACCAGTCAGAAAAGACTTGATTTGGCTGACTTTCATTTCACAATTGTACACATACACAAAGAAAGTTTTTCTACCCAAACAGAAAACTATAGTTGGGCATGCCAGGCATAGACATTATTTGAACGGTGTATGAACACTTGGAACTGTTACGGTTTAGCAATAACTGATTTGCTGCAGAGACTCTACTAAAGAAAGGGAGGGAGGTAATGTTGCCAGAATCTGAATTGTGCATGTCCCTACCATAGCAACATTAACGTTTCTGTTATAGCGCCCTCATGGTTGACAAGGGGCAAGATATTGGACGCCGGCAATGTGTTGACATGTATGGAGCTTCACACCCTAGTAAATAAACATAATCCAGTCCATCTGAGCAAATAACCTCGACGTTTGTCTCATTCATTGAACTTTACACAAACGCTATAGCATGGAGGGGGGATTTCCCCCTAATTTTTTTTCTTGCCCTCTCCCATCTCATCCATGCATGCCAAAATGTTTGTACTTGCAGATTGAAAGAAACAAAATTGACCTCCCATTTCAATAGTTTGATGGGGGCAAAAATACTCATTGACATCTTCCTTACCTTTGTTCTCATGTCAATAGAAATAATAACAAAGGAACTTCTAAAACTGTGCCCACAATTCCAACTTCTCGTGATTTAAAAGCTATTGAGCATTCAAAAAAATGTTTCTCATGGATGAAATTTGGATTATGTGGTATTGTGTCTGTAATTCTAAACTGTCTGGAATCAAATATGAGACTGGATACACTGTATTAAATGCTGGTGGTTGACTGTGTACGCCAGGCGCTTACTGACCTAGTAACAAGCACCCCTAAAAGATGTTGGCGCGATTGGCCAATTCAATTGAATGGAGTGCATTACAGACCTCCGTCGATGTGATACGGTGTTGTAATATTTCAGGCAGCAGAAAATGCTTGTTTTGACTTGCAAATGACCTGAAAAAATTGTAGATCGTTAACAAATAAAACTATTTCAGTTGACATTAGACCATAAAACGCTGTCACAAAAGCCCACCAAATTGAAGGACTATCTATCCACACATATTAAAGGGTGTCTGGCCTGATTTAAGTATAAATTCATCTCGATAGACTGGTCTTCACTCCAAAACCCCCTATGTAAAGTTTCACGCCACTAGTTCAATCCATTTTGATGCGAGGAGTAAAAAATTGATGTTGTAAGCCCATAGAGTACTGTAAAATTAATATCTGGCCCCCCCCTCGACCCCACACCGGCCGGGCACATTTTCGCTCATAACTTCCAAACCAAACATCCTTCGACTCTAAGAATTTCACAGGGGAAATGAAAAAAAAAAAACTAGCTTTCTCCTGATACCAAAAAATGCTTGACCACTTGTGGTAAAATCTGGGGCTTCAGGCTGGGGACGAGGCTAATTAGCGCTTTGACCATGGACCTTTAACTTAATTGGTATGATGGGTGGTACATTTTGTGACCCCACGTTTCCTGCACCAACTTTTTCTGCACCCATGCAGTTTTCCTCAGAATGTAGCAGCCTTGAGGAATCAAGTGCAAGTGATACTGTACGTTATTCCATAAAGGCTCTGAATCTGAGCAAAACTGGGTGCAGAAAAGGTGGGTGCAGAAAAAGAGGGTGCAGAAAAATGGGGGCACAAAATGTACCAACCCGTTATGATATTCCAGAGGAGGTGCAAAGGAGAGGAGGGTATCCCAGGAACTCAAGGTTCCCCTATTGAACTTCAAGTACCCAATTAGAAATTAAGTCCGCGGAAGCTTAGATCGGATTTGGTCAGAGGTCGTTGCACGGCGCTTGCGAACATTATAGGGTTTCCAATGTAAACAACAAACCCACAGCATGCACACTGACCCCTTATTCGAATTATTAGTTCTCATGTTTCACTGAAAATTAGTTGGGAAAAATAAGGACGGGTACTACAGCATACTATGCCGATTTTGTTGATGCAAGATATCATAAATTCATGAAGAATAGGAAAAGAATCGCAGACAGTGAGTTGTATGCCGTGCAAAAATGCGGAAATGCCCCGCGACACGCACGCGGGTATAAGAAATCAAATTTGATGGGGATTGTGCAGGGGGATTGGGACAACTGCCGCCGGCGCTGTGGGTCCCGATGTTTGCAAAGTGATTCCAGTTTTAATTTCTAAAATTCAAATCTTTATAACCCAATATCCCGTAATTCCTTTGTACGAGAACCCCCAAGGGCCGCATCAATAAATTCTGGGGTTTGTAATTGCGTATTGGGGGTGTTTCATAAGGTGACACCCTTCTTCTGACACCCATATGAATTCGGAACCTAATGGAATAAAGCACACAGTTTATGTGGTTTTATTCGTTAAGGTTTCCGGAATTCATAAGGTGTCAGAAGGGTGTCACCTTATGGGAAACCACCCAGATGGGGGATATTTTTTTTATTTTTTTTACGTTTTTCTTTTTTTATTTAATAAAATGTCTAAAACACGCGTGTGAAAATGCATGAAAATTTTTAAAATAAATAAATGAATTCGGTGAACATTGTTGCCTAAGTTATAACTTATTGAGTCCGACAAATTTAGTGGTGTAAATCTTAAATTAACTATACGACTTGTAAAATTATACTCCCAAAATGTGGCAGATTATTCTATTTTCATACATGTTACTCGAATGATCCAACTAGTGATTTTTTTGCCTCAAAATGCCTCGAAGACACCCCTTATGCCACATTAAAAATTTCAGTGCGCCCCATGCCGATAGCAGTCCCACCCAAGCATCGGTATGTCCATCACTATCGCCACTGTCATCCATGATCCTTTGCTCAGTTTTGTACCTTCCCCAAGCTCCACTTGCGGGGGGGGAAGTGCCCTGGATGAGGGGTTAATAGTTGGATCATTCATAAGTATACATGGTATGAAAATAGAATAATCTCACAATTTGGTGAGTATTTCTATTTCATCCATTATATACATTACGAAATGAACCAACTAGTGCATGACTGCCACACTGGTCACTGGGTGGAGGAAGTGGAGCCGGTATTCTCAGTTGATACGGGGTTTCACGCCATGTGAATTATATGGAAGCTGAAATAATTTTGCCCCAATGTACATCCATATACATATAGCATATATAGTAATAGCACCTCTATGTCGAAGCATATACAGTTGTATATATATACCGGCATTCCTCACCTTATGAGCATAATGGTAATGATGCTTAGCATCCTTCCTCTACTCTGGCTGCTTTGCTGACAGGATGGTTATGGCCACGATTTAATAACTAGTAAGGACGTCCTTCATACAAACGTTCTGGAACGTTGTAGGCATCCTCCATCCTGCTGCTTCCATAATGGCAGTAATGTTAACTCCTAAGTGAAAAGCCCAAGATGTTGCCTATTCTTCAAATTTCATAAGCATGTGGGTTAATGGCGATGTTACTGACCAGTGACGAGGCTTTCACTTTAAAAGCGTCAGAGATGATCGAGGAAAGTGACCCAGCGTGATAATGTTTGCTTTGCTGCAGGTTTAAGGTTATTGATGAAAAAGTTGGTCAGAAATTGAGGAATCCATAGATTTCCTTAAGAAGGCAGAGTGGTGGTAAAAATCTCGAAGAGCTCCGACTGGACACCGATGTTTATTCTCAGGATCACCAGTAACGCTAGGAAGCTCTGGAAGAACCGAGGCCGAGGTACATAATCGAGTGTCTGTGTTTTGGCTATAAAACCAGCTCGAGGAAGAAGAGTGACATAGAGAGAATCAGAGAATCCTATATACTTCTTGTCAAAAGGTAACGCATGAATTCTGAACATCTACTGGTAGATGTAGCCATAAGGAGGAATGCAGTCTTTCTTGAAAAGTCTAGAAGAGTAGTCTTATTCAACGGTTCAAACGGCTCGCCATGCAGCGACATATCGAAGAACTAACGGAAGATCCCATGAAGGAGTGAGTTTTCTAATGGTAGGACATTTATTCACCATTCCCTTAAAGAGATCCAAGAGACTGTTATCTTCTCTAATCACCTCTGGATAATCATGGGTAGTAGAAATAAGGGCTGACAAGTAGATGATGGTTGTAGGTTTCTTTGAAGAAGTCAGGAAGTTAGCCACGTCACCAACAGAAGCTGTATGCGGATCAACTTAGAATTTCTTTCACCAGACGTAGAAGCGTCAAAGTCTACTATAGTAGATAATGGAGGTTGACTTCTTTCTAGCACCTGCTGCCAAGGAGGCAGGTTCTACTGAAAAATCCTTGCGTTTTGAAGGCGAGCTTGAGAGCTGGAGGCCATACAGTCAAGTATAGAGATTTTATCCTTTGAAGCGTCACTCTATCGATATTCTATTTACCAGCAGGTTTTGCCAGCAGGAATCCGAATCTGCGGATGACCTCAATTCAATTGGAAGTTCAAGGTGCAACGAGAGATTGCAAATAACGGTGTCCCGAAAAAAATATGAAAATTCTGATTTTTGGCACTGTGTACTAAAGCTTACTATCACAAAATATCACCATCAGTAAGATTCAACTGAGAACTGTTTCCTTCTTTTGTATCAGAAATGGTGAAATTTCTAATTTTGTATAGGAGCAATAAAATTCAGCCTATGTTTTCTATTGAAAGAAAGCTGAAAAATCACCTTTTTGTTTCACTTTTTTTAAGACATTTCTTTACCAAAAATACCAGTCATAAATCTTTGAGTGTTTTAATCCATGAAATCACTACATATGACACCCTATACAATTACATGGATGTCTCACAAAATCTCTTGTTTGCAGCCTTTATTTTTATTAGCATCTTCATATTCAGTCATACATTACAGATTGATAAAATTCATTACAGAAATATAAGAGATATGGTGGTTTTTTAACTGAATTTAGTAAAGACATTAATGAAAATGGCATGAGAGGTCATAATACGTCGATTGACTTGAGCTGCCCCACCTTTCACTATACAGAGTTTACATTTAATATTGGATTACTAGACAGGACGGGTCAATATTAGACAGACAGTCAACAACAACAGGACAAGACACGACACAACAAAGCGAAATATAATCACGCTGGCTTCTGTTTCGGTATTGCGTGCGGCGTTGTAATATATCACAGGGAATAAGAGCCAGCTTCCATGATTGTTGTACATCATGACCATTTGTGGTAATAATCTGATTTTTTTTCGCAGGCATACTCCAATGACCATGAAAACCCTCTGGTACGTCTTATTTATGGGATATTTCATTATATATGTGCCGATAGATTTATGCCAATAAATTCCTTTAATTTAGTGGGACCTCATGCATGCTCCCCAACCTGTCTTCGAAGTATCTGTCGTAATTACAACTTAGTGTGGTAATCCATGGAATTTCTTTCCCACCATAAGGAACTAGATTTGCTAAACCATCGTAAATTACTTCCACAATCTTGTGTAGTAAAGGGACCGGGGAGAGCATAGGGATGGACAAGTAGTCTCTGGTGGTAAATCCGAAGGTCCTTGTAGATGGAAAAAGGTCCCCAACCCACAAACTGCCACAGAAAGGGTAGAAGATCTACCGAGCTTGCCATCATCCTAAGCAGCGGAGCCATAGAGAGCTGGGATGAACTTCTCTTCAGAATGAGTAGGACGTAATCTTAAAATTCTGCAATTCTCCGTTTGGTTTGGAAAAGTTTGGATTTCTTCAGGTTCCAAGATGCTCCTAGAAAAAACTCCGGCTTTCAGACTCGGGAAGCGGTTTGAATACTTTAAGTTTATACTGGAAACCCAGTTCAGCACCGTCTTTATAACAATTTTATCTTATCAGGCTTGACTTGTTTGGTGCTACATCAACCAGTCGGACAAGTAGACGAATATCTGGATACCCCTCCTCAGATGTTCTGCCGCTGTCTCTACTAAACTGTAAGGTAAGGAGAGCCAGTTTGAAAGGACCGAAAGGCAGAACCTCGAACTCACTCGGTAAGGAATGGTTGTTGAATGGCGCGAAGCCATCGTTGATGATGATGGGAAAATCTTTGGAATGTGAACATGGATGTTGTATAAGACATCCTTAAGTAATAGAGTAGTAAAAACAAGTGGTAAATACAGGTTTTGTCCCCGCAACGGGGAGTGGCCGGATTCACATCACATTCGTAGCAATCGCCCCCACTCCCTCCTTCCACTTGCCCGATTCAACGCATCCCCCATCCCCAACCCACAACCCTCCTACTCTCCTCTCCCACTTGCTTCTCCATGTCCTCTTTGGTCAGGCCCCTCTTACTCAAACCACCCCACCTCAAACTCAAAAGCCCTTTTTTAAACATGCTCCTCATCCTTCCTCAGCCCGTGCCCATACCATCTACGCCATTCGCCTTGCCAGTCGGTCAGCCGCTCTTCAAACCCAACATCTGCATCAAATCCGCAGTCTTCTTCCTATCCATCAATTTCACACCCACCACAACATTGCTCTCACCATTGCTCTTCTGACTTCTCAAATCCCCATCTCAATTTTCACTCAGGCCCCATGTCCTCACTCCCATAACATCATCACTTATCTCCACACAACTCCTGTAACCATCCCCTATTCATTCTTCAAAGGAAATCTTCTCCCAGTACACAACTCTCCACCTTCTCCTAAACTCACACCCACCCATCCTTATTTCTCTGGCTGTCACAGCCTCCTCACATCCACACCACCGCACTAATCCTGTCACCTGGTATGTGAACTCCTTCACTGCTTCCACCTCGTCACACAACTTTTCCACCTCCTCCCCCACTCCCTCAACTCCCTTCTTGCATCTTCCACACACAAAGTCTCTTGCAAACTTGTGGTCACTCTCTTCAGCTTTGTGCATCTCCCATGAATCCATTTCCACCTTTCTCACCCACACTGGATTTTGTGGCCCTCACCCTCTTTCCCATATCCACATGTCCCCCTTACTCACTAACACCTCCCCTCCTCCCAACTCACCATCACTTAGTCTTCCCAAGGTTTACCTTCGGCCCTTACCTCTCAAATGCCTTCTTCCACTTCAAACTTCTTCTCCCTCAAACCTCCCTTGTCTCACACCTTAAAACTAAATCATAGCATACAGCATCTTCACTCATCAACCTTCTTTTGCACTCTCATCACCACATCAACCCCAATTGCAAACACCAACGGTGACAACACAGAACCCTGATGCAAACCCACCTTCACCTCAAACTTCCTCAGACAACTCAGACCCTACTCTAACTCTTGTTTTTGCTCCTTCAATCATACAGACTCATCACCGCCCCAACCACCACCTCTGGTATACCCCTCTTCCTCCTTGCCCCCTCCATCACTTTCCTCGGCACTCTATCAAAGGACTTCTCCAGGTCCCAAGCACATATACGCTCTTCCTTTAAGTCTAACGTTGTGCCGAACCGGCCCTAATACAACTCCTATATAACAGCTGAGTGAGTTTTCATTTGAAAAGTCTCGGACGAAATAAATCTGTACATAAGGCGAAAATTGAAATTGGTCTGAGATCTCCCTGTTTCCATCGGATCAGGAGAAAGACTAGACCTTCCAGAGATTTATTATTGGACAGGTTTTTCCTTTTTTCCTCAAACAACTCCTACACTTCGTTCTAGAATCATACCTTGAATCCTCTTGCATAGAGTAGAACAAATTCTGACTTTCATCGTCGGACTAGTGGTAAACTCTAAAAGGGACCCTTCCATGCAAACCCAGTGATTCAAGGTTACACCGCCACGCCGGGAGGAAGGCTTTAGACACCCCCACATGGCATCATAAGTAGGTAGAATCATTTGAACCATCCTCCCCACCTCGCGCCACTCTGGCGCCTCTATCTGGAGTAGAGGGAATAACTTCTATACTGTCTGGAACCTCTATAGTTGAATTCGCTGTCTTACTTAGTCTTAAATCGACTTCCGAAAATAACCTCTGTTTCCTCTGTTGGCAGGGTATAGTAGAAGTGGAAGCCTTTCTGCTACGAAGCCATAATTATAATGTTAATATCTGGAGAAACCTTCTCCCTTAGTGGTAAATTTACTACGTTAACGTGTGGAGAACCTCGTGGTAACTTCCTAGACAGCAATCTACGGCTTTATTTATTATTTTTAATTTTATTTATTACACTTAGCGGGACCGAGACCTCGAGGTAATACCCAACAGTGGTTGAACCACTCTACTAGGGGTATCCCTCGAAATTGACCAGAAGGCTTGGGACAGTCAGGTGTTACCACCCTACTCTTCTCGTAACTGACTGTGATATACATGTCATGTAGTGACGCTCTGTACATGGGACCGACGGCTTAAACGTCCCCTCCAAAGGGACGGGATATTCTCGTGGTTCATTTGCCCAGTCCAAATGAACCACGGGGAGAGCGAAATTCTAGTTTTAATCAATATTTCTTATACAAATTAATCACAGAATTTATCACCCTAAGAAATCCCCGCTAGTGGCCCTACCACGGTTTGAACCGGGGGACCTCCTGCACCAAAGGCGAATATCCTACCATTGGGTCCACGCTCTCCCCACACGAGTCCTCTTCTTGAGAAAGTTAATCCAGACCACTGATCTCCAAAGAGATCTTTACCTCAGGAGTAATACCAGGGAACCTCTTTGGCTGTAACGGTGTCAAAGCATCAACAGCATTTGCCTGTCTTCTGCTAGCAACTAATTGGAAGCAGTCTTGGAAAAGTCTCTGCAGAAACTTGATGAAGATCTCTCACAGTATAAAAGAACATCTCTCAATAGCTTCTAAGACATGCTCCAAAAGGCTCCAGCCAACCACTCGTAAGATGACTTAGAGACAGTAGGCTACTCGTTTTTCTCAACACCATCACGGGCAATCGGTTCCATAAAATTCGAGATCACCATCTTTGCCGCTCATTACTATTCATCTATCTATGGGCTGTTTCCAAATACTTAGAAGAACCATCTTCAACACCAGTTGATGGGCATGGTCTCAGCTAACGTAATCCTGCTCCTCAACTTCCAACTAATCCCAGCAAAGTGTGGGACCAAAGGGAACTGCAAAGAACTTGAACATCTTCTCACTTGAAGGGATAGACTCAGGAATCCATCTGAAAGGGGACTTTCGATAATCCTTCCAAATATGACTCTGAACCCATTGTATAGTCTGTCTAGATCGCAGTAACAGGAAGAGAGGCTTTCACAATCGCTTCTTGTAACTCTTGCAGCTGAAGCAAAAACGGGACTTTAAATCTTGAAGACTAGTCGAATCGGTATTTCAAACTTCGACGAACCAAAACAGCCGACAAGCTAGGTGCAACAACATTAGGAAATAAGTACTGCGTCAAGAAGAGCCGACATCAGAATAAAGGGCGCCCACACTCTGGGAAATCTCTCACAGTTTGGTATCCGCCACTCAAATCAGAATCTTTACCCAACTTTCACCAGTGCGCTCTAAACTTGTAGTTCTTCGACAAATGAATGCAATGAGTGGAGTAGCATCAGCCAATGGTTGAGGCGTCCCTCAGAAATCTCCAGCTTGTGTAACTGCATTTGGAAGAGTAGCTGTCGCCCAAGTAGGCTCATTGTTTGATGAATCAATAAGAGTCATAGAAGAATGAAACCACTTCCGGATACACGTGAATAGTTGTTTCCTAAGATATTGTCATACATGACACTTCAAGTCTTTCTGCTCATAATCCTGGAAGGCAGACATATCATTACCGCAAGCTACAGATTTCTTAACTCTAGACTTAAAGAAAATCATCATCATCTTTACCGTCTTTGAATTTGAAAAATCATGACATCTTAACTTTGATCTGTTGTTTAGAGACTCCTATAAGAGGCTATGTCATCGTTGCCGGAGGCAACTTTCCGTCGGAGAAGAAACTGCTTCTAACAACATAATCAGATATGGATGATCTGATAAAACTCACTATGTCTTCATCCAGAAATACCTTTCCGATCATATAACTTGGATCCCCGACATGAAGACTATCCGAAGAGCCTCTAAACTTTTCATAATTATGGCTAGGAGAATCTTGATGTCTTCTTTGGCTACTCGCAATGAACCCCCAGGCGGATGAGTGGAGAAAGAAATCTTAACCATAGAGCAATCTCTGTACGGAGAACGACCGACTCCATGACTGGAATAGTCTCTCCGAAGACTGCTCATGTTCAGTAGGAACTAAAACCACCTCCTCTACCCTAGATCGCCACTACATGGTGGTTTATCACTGGAAGACTTTCGTACTGGACTGCGCCTCTGGAAGTCGAGCGAGCGTCTAGAAGACACAGAAACCTGAACTTCACCTTTCTGGTACGATGAGTTTACGGAGAAGGAAACATTCCTGAGATCATGACTAGGCTAGATGCTCGACTTGACTGGTACGAAGACGGAGAATAAACGGCTAAAGATGGAAGACAACGGCCCAAATGAGTTGACCTAGATGAAGTCACGATTGGTTCACACAGAGGAATGGTAGAAGTGTTTCATCCAGAAGACCACGGTGACGGCCCAACGGTAAGCTCGCGGAAGCACAGTAGAAGTACTTGCATCTGAGGAACCACGGTGACGGCACGGCGATCGTTTAGGAGCTGACGGGCAGACTGGAAACAACTGGACCTGGAAAGTGGCCGAGTAAGAACTTTCCCTCTTGAATAAACCGTCCTGCTTCGGCAACTCTAACTTTCCTGGGAGCCGTGGAGGAAAAGGTCTGACTCGTGTTGAAGAATATCTAACTCCACTTTTGCCATAGAAAGTCTCCTTCTCTTTAAACTAACTCATGACCCGTCGTACTGGTGCCGCAGTAATAGAGCCAGTTGATCCACGGTCGCAAGAAATTGTATACATAGATCCAGAATAATCATGACACTCATAATTTGTTTCTATATCATCATCACACACGCTGTCGATCCACCAGCAAAGCCGCCGTCTACGGTACCACCGGTACCTTGTCATTTCTTATCAACATAATAGGTCTAAACAATGGCCGATGGGCTCTATCGACTGCTACCCGGTAGCCTAACTCAGACATAATCATATGCATCATCATGGATGCCATGTGGATAGCGCTGTTTTATCTATCACTCCCGGAGATAAGTGTCAGCCGACTGCTCACGTAATTGAGAATCATCATCGACCGAGCCAAGTATCTCTAAGTTGAATATAGTGATTCGCAGTTGGATTACTCAGTGTATATAGCCGTGAGCCGTCGGTCTTACCGTACCACCGCGTACAATAGCCATGGCTGGATTCTTTCAACTTGTAGAGAGACGGCATCGTTGGACTACTCAACGTAGATAATCTTCCAAATTCCCTCATGACATGGAAGGATGGATAGCTCAGCCAGTCGTAAATATCACTAAATCCACTCGGATTCACATCAATGCATGGCCCTTTATCTGCCTAACTTTACTTCATAAGAAGATAGTGGGGCTGGGCGAACTTGCCCTATACTGTTATGTAACCTCGGCAACCAACGGTAGTTAGTATCGCTTGAGCTGTAATCAATTGTAATCTTGATTGTCTTGGTAACGAAATAGTGAGGTGAGTCTACGCTGGTCTGAGGAACCGAGGGAGATGCCCTGGACAGAGATGGAACTGTGTAGCCTTGGCCTTAAGTCTTCTTGTCTTTCTCACCATATACACATCTAATTCGTCCAAATACGTTTTTTCTGGATTACCATTCTTGACCATTCTAGTGTTATATATATCAAGGTCCCTTCTCTTGAACATTACAGCACTTCACCAGTCATTAGGGTCTTGTCTTGTCTTCGAGGAACTCTTCACAACTCAAACCTCTACGGAGTGGCACGGTAAGGGACACTTTCTGTAACATCAAAATAAACAAACTTATAGCGGATGTTATGTACAAGTAAAATAAACCCGGCCGAGAACCTTGATTTCCAAGGTTCTAAATAGAATAAGGCCAATGAGACAAGACAGACGAGACGAAGACCAGGGCCCCCCCCCCCCCCAAAATCTTTGAGAAAATTAGAGATTTCATCGGCACCACTGGAAATACATTGAGAAAAACAGATGACATAGTTGCACCGTGAGGCTATAACAAGGGCTAATATAATAATGCAAGGGCGTCAGATTACGAGACAGGACATGTCCCCAACAATGCCCTGGCGGTCAAATTGTGGACTTACAAAGGGGGAGCTAAACCTGGCCAAGGAATAAGCCACCTTAACACCCGCAGTACGAGGCTACGCGAAAAACAGGCCCAGGCTCGCGGGGCAACAATGTTAAGGGATATACGATAATCCCAGATAGCAATACAATGTTGGGCCAACGTTGGCCCAACGTAGTCACGGACGTTGGCCCAACTAGTCAACAGACTTCTGACCAACGTCATTTTGGCCAGCGGGCTCATCGTTGGTCCACGTACAAATTTTGACGTGGCATACCGACGTCAGAATAAGTTGCGCAACGTTGCTTATAGTTGGGCAGAGTCGGGTCAATTGTTATTAATGCTTCGTTTAAAATGTCCCACTTTTTATAAAAAATATTCATGTGGTAGGTTGTATTCCGTCTCCTATTACAGGAATCGATTCTTCCACACTACACTGAGGAGTATACAAGAACTTGTTATTAGCAACTTTTAAGTTGATGTGCAGTGAAACAAAGTTTGAACAATAACAGTAAGAGGAAAATCTAGTCATGACAACATAGATATTTATTCTATGGTGTTATCAGGTGAAAATTGTGACCTGTGCATGACTGCTTCCCATTGAAGCCAGGAATAAATTGTCCTGCAAAAAAGGCAATTTAATTCATCCACTAATAAGGAAAAACTTAATGTAGCACCCACAGGAGAGATTACAATGGTTCCAAAGTTTTAAATTTAGTTAAGAAAAAAGAAAGATGAGGTGTCTAAAACCACGCCCCCAATTGCACGTTGGGCCAACGTTGGGCTTACGTTGTCTTAGTAGCGATATCCCCGAACAAAACAAATGGAATCCATTTCAGATCCTGAATGATCCAAAATTTTAAACCCAAGACAATTAAAATCAAATTGACCTATAACATGTATTAATAACGTTATTTTCATTGGGACATCACCCGACGTTGGCTAGAGGTGGCCTTGCCGACTGTGCCGACCATTGCCGGAACGTTGGCCCAACGTTTGGTTTGATTTGAATAAAATCATCATTTTATCAATAAATAAACACAAAAATGAGAATAATCGGGCCAAACCTGGGATGGCGCGCAAGGATTATTTTTAAAATTTAATTGTATGATTTTTTGTGACTCGTGAGAGCAGATTTTTTTTTTTTTTTTGGGTGTAATTAGCTTTCAACAACTGGCATAATTGTCATGGGAAGGTCAAAAGGATGTAGTCAGCACTTTGGTTGTTTTATCGCACAACGTTGTTCCAAAAGGTTAACCACGAAAAATTTCTATAGTCGAAATTAGTCGGGAAATTATTGTACGAAAACTATTACACGTTTGGCGTTGGGCCGACCCCGGCCCCGACGTCAAACTGGACCCATACGAATGCGAATGGACCATATGACGACCAACCTCCAGGTTTTGCAAAATGTTGGCAATCGTCCTGTTCCGACGTTTTATGGCACCCGTCAATTTGTGTAGGATGCCAAGTCACTTTAACGTCGGTATCATGTCAACCAAACCAACCATCAGGTTTTGTTGGTGGTTAAACAAGTCATATTAGTTGGCTGGTGGTCGAATAGCGACCGCGACTGTGCCGACCAATGGTGACGTTCACCCGAGTCTCGCCTGCTATCGGGGATACTTATGTCAACATCTTCAGAATTCTGATTTCCGAATTCCAATCTTAAAAAATCTACAACAAATAGCATCAGCACGTCATCCACCAAAACTCCGATGAACATTAGTTGTACAAAACATCCGCCATATGCGATATATATAAATCCTCAAAAAAAGTTTGGAAAACTTTTTTTTAACTTAAAAAAAAAAAAAAAAAAAAAATTTTATTACACTTTATGCATTCAGTGGAAAGCTCAGTTATTCCTCTGTAACAAATGGACACCAAAATGATAAGAATTGATTACTCCATGGTGAGTGACTTCCTTTGAAGACTGGGTAGGTCTGAAGAGAAAGTGCAAATTTCAGTACCTGTACTCGATTTAGGGGTGCTTAAATTAAGAGATTAGGTTAAACGGATGTGTCCCAATTGATGAGTGCTAATGTAGGCCACTGAAGTTGTTTTTAACCCTTTCATCGCAAGTGGCATTGACGATCCTTGCACGATACGGATGGGCATTATCGTAGCGGAGTTAATGCATATCGTCCCAGAGTGAGGACTTAAGAGATGGCAACGGCCTTAGAATATTGCCCCTCGAAAACGACAGCATCGTTGCCTTCAATAACAACAAGTCTGTACCCGTTATCAGCGCTGCCTCAACCAAAAGCTCTTGCTCTTCCAATGCAACAGAGAGGGAAACTTCACCACGTCTCTTCCAAACTTTAACTCTACAATCCAACTTCCGAGACAAAAGCTTCAATCTGAAAAACATGAATTTCTGTCACCATGTTTAATTTCCCCTACGGGTTGCGACACCACATTAATCGGACCTGAAGGCTGTAATGCTGGCTCTTAGAAATTATTTACCATGCTCTAAGATAGACTGTGTCAATACCGCCCCACAAACCGTGCCTTTAAATTTCTGGAAGACAATCTTCAATTCCGAAGAGCAGAGAGCAATAAACTTGTCTTTCTGGGGTGTTGTAGTCTGGGACAAACCGCTTCTGGGTCTCACCTTCCCATTAACCAGTTTGCACGGAATTTGTTTTCCATTTTGATACAGCACTAGGGCTTACCCCAACTTAATTCTGGGATATGCCAGCTTCAATTTTCCCATGGCACGAGCTTCTGTAATTCTGATTAAGCGTGGAATGATGAGATACTGAATTGCCACCCTTTGGACATTTTCCTTTCAAAGACCCGCATTAAAGCAAACCTTAATCATCTTAAGCATGTGTAACCTGTTGTGTGTGTGATTCTTGAACTGAGGTACTGAAAATTTGCACTTCTTTTTCAGACTACAGTATTCAAATGAGTGTCACTCAATCATGGAGAAATCAATTCTTGTGATTTTTGTAAATAAACAAAAAAACAGAACAAGTAAAAAAAAAACGATAAAAACCAAAATTGTTAAAACATTAAAAATTTTCAATTTAAATGAGATATAAATGTCTGAAAAAAGTTTCCAACTTTTTTTTGAGGAGTTTATGTCTCAATCAATAGGCCGCTTTAAGGGGGAAAATTATTATAAATATCTCAATAAAAAAATTCAACATGGTTGCCGAACTGAGAAACAAAAAAGAGCAAAGGATCATGGATGCAAGTGGCGATAGTGAGGGAGTACCAATGCTGGGTTGGACACGCTACTAGGCATGGTGCCGCACCGAAAATTTTGAAGTGGCATAAGGAGTGGTCTCGATGAATTTGAGCACAAAAAATGCAAGTTGGATCCTTTAGTAATTGTATATAATGGATTGAAATAGAAAGGGCAGATATAGAGAGTAGGGCCTATGAGACCACATAGATAGGAAAAAAAACAACCAATATCACTTTGTGCCCCAGACAACCTTTTTCTCATTACAAGTTTTATTTACATGTAGCTGACATAATTATTTCATACTAGGCACTGTAGCTATTATATTAATTCCCAATACTTGATAATCCTTATAATCTATAGCTAAATTCACAAATTTATACCCTGTACCTATTGGTCTCAGAAAAATGCCCGTGAATACCAATGTATTAACTGTGGTTACTACATTGCCGAGATGAGCTTAAACTTGAATCCGGGCTTGAATTTGTATATTTAGCGATACAATATACAAAAAGCAAAATCAAATAGGGAACTTCACCTCCACACCAAAATTTTGTCGCTCTTGTTGCCCAAAAAGGTCGCTGAATTTGGATAAAATGCCACCATCGCTTCGCCTTCCCTGTGGTTCATTTACAGGAAATGTATCGGAAACTTGAGAAATGGTCAAAAAAAAAAAAACACGAAATTATCTCAATTGAATCGTCTTCACATTATACATTACGAAAGTGCCTATGAATTCACATTCAAACGTTCTAAAATAATAAAAATTTGGCAGATTTTGACGGGATTTTCAATGAAATATCCTCTCTTTTTGGATAAGCAATATTGCTTCGAAGACACATAAATACGACTGTTTGCAAACTGGGAAGTACGGGTAAAACGCTTGTTAGAAAATAACTTCTAGAAACACTGTTGTAAACACCTGTTATTTCCTAACAGTAAACAATACCATTGCGATCTATCGAGTGTGGAGCGGTCGCAAAGATCCCGGGGAAAGGCCTTTTCAAGTGGATTGTTTAAAGGGGGAGGCCCGATTTAAGTCTTTAAGGTTTCATCAGTAGAATGCCCATATACCTCAAAACCTCATCTGTTGAAGTTTCGCACAGATTATTTTAACACGTTTTTAAGTGAGAGCTAAAAAAATGTGAATTTTTAATCCCCACAGAGTATTTTTGTTAAAATTAATATGATTGTCGACCACCAAAATGGGGCATAATTTTCGCTCATATACATCCAAACCAACGACATCCTTAGCCCTAAGATTTCACAAGGGTAATGAGATGATGAAATAGTAGCTTTACGTTTGATACAAATTTAGACCCTTCTGGAAAATCTGGGGTTCTGGGGACGAGGCTTATTGCGATCGGCACCATGGGACTAGGCTTTAAGTGTGTGATACATAAGCCCCTTTCGACAATTGCAGAAATAGTTCATGTGACGCGTGCATGTGTCAAGGTCATTGAGATAAAACAACATGGTCCGTCCTTGGCAGCGCTACACTTGCACATAGTAAAGTGCGTGTGTTTTGCGCTTTATAAACGATATAATTGCCAATATTTGTTTTGCATTGATAGATGGAAGGAGGTGGAAGTGAGGACACTTTAACCTAAGTAGATGGAAAATACAATGTGGGAGGTTCAGTAAAGCTGTAAAAACATGAAAAGACTACCTACATGTGCGGGGCTTATACCATGGAGGTAGAAAAATACATTGCTACTTCCATGCTTTATACTGGGTAAGAATCTGAACTGCAGTAATGGCAGTCACGGATGTCTTCTGCCGTACAACTTGGCGTATACTAAAACCAAAGTGAAGATTCGAAGTTCGGAAACGATCTAAACAATATCATAAAGGTTAGACGTAAACAGATCGTTTTTACTAAACCCTTTAGCTGATTTGAAGGACTGCATGGGTAGGTGAGAAGAGGGGTCCCTCCATGCACATAGGCCTGCATTACACGATCACAGGACCTTCAGTGTATCTCAGTGGTACGAAATTGAACTTCCCAAGAAAATCCAAACCACAATGTCTGTCATATACTGCCAACATATCGACTTTACGGCTTACCAAGAGCGAATAACAAAATATACACATGTATACAATGGGCCCAAATTATGGGGTAAAAGTAGACTAAAACGGCTTAGTTTTAGGGCCCCCAACCGTCTAAAATGGGGATGGAACCCCGGGGATGGAATTATGCTAATTTATCATTCCTAAAGCAACCAGGTGAGGTTAGATAGCTCCCGTGAACAATCTTCAATAAGGTATTTACTTAAATTGAGTAACCACGCTCTGGCTGGATATATATTTGAGAACAACAGGGTTTGGACACGATAGAAGAAGAAGGGACTAAAAATGAGGGAGGGCTTGAAAAATGAAGGGAAATTATGGGTAAAACACTAGACAGGGTTAAACAACTGGGGGTAAAACAACTTTTGACATCACCCAAAATTTGTACATTTCTGCCCTGAAAAAAATTACCACCAAATCTTAAAATCAAAAAAATTAATTACAATCTATTACATGGAACAAATTCCTGCTTTCCCTAAAGTCAACCATAGGAACTTAAGAGAGTAAATTGGAAAGCACTACAAACATTTAGGCCTATACTATTCTGTGATTGCTCAAAATAAGAAATACTATTTTGTGAGTGAAATATGCACCCTCAAGGCTGTATGTGATGCCAGCCTTACTGTGGTGTCTGCCTCACTAGTGGAAAGTTGAAGATTTATGATTTGTTTTCTCAATTTGGGGACTATTTTAAAACAAAAATGTGTAAAGCAGTCTTTGGCTAGGTTTTTCTGAAGGTGAATTGATCGATTTTGGTGCAATTAAGTAGTATAACCATAACCATAGGGGAGTCCCTAACTGCACCATTGTCTGGTGTAACGCACCATTATCTGTTGTTATGACGTCGCGTAGGCGTCTAAGGTCTAAATACCTTTCAAACACTAATACACGAGCCTTGTGCACAAGTGATCTGAAAACAGATTTTAATGATTTGTAATTGGTTTCAAGATTTGGTATGTCCAAAACAACTTTACATACAATTACACACATATTTAAGATTACATTTATACTTAATTGTAAACAAATAATGTCATTAATCTCCACAAGACGCATTGCGTTCAATGAGATATGTCACTCACAGCGATGCTTTCAAATGTCAGCATGCAAAGTCACAATTATAAATCCTCAGTTAATATTCCCTTGGAATCTTCTTTGTCCTGAAGGTAACTTTGTCCACAGCAGTTCAAGACGACAAGGTTAACTTATTCCCTCACGATAATAATCCACCGTATTCAGTCCAGATAATCCCCACTATTTCTATCTGTCCACAAATTGGAATCTATTTTGATAGTCCCATCATTTCTTTCGGCTTCAAAGACAACTGTAGAATAATTACATCAACTCTGCTCACATGAAGTATAATCCTGGCACTGTGGGTGACGCATTATCTACCATTATTGTAGATAAACTAGTCTATAACTATACTGCATGCTGCAATTGCAACTGCTGACGGCGAGACTTGCTCACATCTCAATCTCTACTGACTTCACAAAGATCCTGCTAAAATAGACCATTACAAAGCATCATAACATAACATAACCTGAATCACATCCCTTTCCATATAACACTCTGTGGGGGAATCCCTGATCTACAATTTTTGATCCAAAACCATAAACAAGTTTTCTAAGTTTAGCATCCTTGGGGAATCCCCACTTCCCCCATTGTGCAATCCTATCTACAGGTGCATTTTGCATAAACAGCTCTAGGGAATCCCCTTTTCTCTCTGTATATACACAATACTTTTCCCGTGAGAATCTGTTCTCAAATAAATGGAGAAAATAATAATTTTAAAAAGTTTAATCAAAAAATGGAGGCCAAATAACATGTCCCTTCTAGTCTACTCTACGGTACCATCGAACATTGTAGTATATCTTAAAACAGAATTTTCCAGGTTGGCCTATAATTTGGCAATGTTGAGTATTCTGCATGTATGCTTGACATGGCATGTTATTTCATTTTCTTTGTAACATACCTAAACTGTTCGAGACTAATGTATTGGAATAATGTCCAAATTGCCCTGGATGCTGTAACCCGTAACCCGCCGTGTATAAGTCATTGAAAGGTTGCCAAATTTGGCATTCCTTTTATTCGACTGATGTTTCACACACATGACAATCCACCCTTTTAGACAACAAATTTTATATACACCATAAACATGATCTGTGTATGTTGTATTCTTAAATAATTTAAATACACAGATAAATTGGCAAGAAATACAGGCCCGTTGGTATGCGTGGGTTCACCGCTACAGCACACAAAGTACGGGGTATCGTTGGTGAATGTTATCTCCAGAAACCTGGGTTGTCAAGCACATCTGGCGCATGCGCAGTCGGGAATGCGAAAGGGCTATCGTATTGAATGATAAAACAAGCCTAGGCCATGGGAATGAAAGTTTTAGATTGCGTCCTCCGCCCGCATGTGCCGAAACATGCCGCCAAAAATTTTTCATTATTTAAAAAAAAAAATCATTATTTGCTTTAAAATGATGCTCTACATCACATAAAAAGTTTTTAAATCATCACGATCTGGAAAAGGATACAATTACGCACTAACAATAGACTACATGCATGCAGTCTCTCTTGAAGCATACACATTTCTTGATGTGATTGATCCGTCAGCTTTGGCTGGAAACCCGTGACCTCGCAAGATCACCAATAAAAATGTACTAATGAAACTAATGATAATGAAATAAAGTCTCATGCGCTTTTGAAAAATGTCCGGATGCAAATCTAAAAACTTTCATTCTCATTGCCTTATCTCGCGAGTCTCAAGAGATACACCTCACAGTCACAACCACAGTACTTTAGAATTTGGATTAGGCTAATTACTGAAGTCGCCAACTAATTTAATGACCGTCACTGACCGCCGCTAGCTCGGGGAACCAGAAGTTTGCTTGATGACTCATCATTCTCAGAGAAGTTTTTTATGCAGGTATCCACAAGGTCAAAAAATGTTGTACCCATGCGCAGTTCGCTTAATAAAATTTTCCATCACGATACCTTACTGATCATCGTCACAACACAGACGAAAACGGGCCGACTTCGTTGGCATTTTTGATGAAAAATCTATGCTTTCCCCATAGGATTTATGAATTTTGACATCTTAAAAACCTGATACGGGATCTATTGTAATTAAATTTTCGACTTTATGTATGAAATGATACTAATTAGATTGGTAAAATACAGCCAATTTACTACATGATAGTAATTTCATTGCAAGCTAGTCGGGTTTTTTGTTTTAGAGGTCGGATGCAATATTCACCTGTGTTTTCCGAGGAAAATTTTCCGAACCCATGTGACCATCATTGCGCCATGACATTTTGAATGATTTATAAAACACTGTTTGAAATAATATAATCTTTTCATATATTGGTTTACAAGAAATAAAAATCTACATAAATTTCCTAATTATTTGTTATGGTGTTTCATGGTAGGCCTTGTATGGAATTACTTTGAATGCATCATAATATTTGGCATGTTACATGCCCTAAATAACCCCATCTGAAGTCTTCAAACCTACATTCATAACCATGACCGCATCCCCTTGGACGGTTGCCATCTTGCGGCGCCACTACTGAAAAACAATTTGAACAAGGCCAAGTGGCTAAATTGGGGACAACACGCTAACAACAGGAATATAACTTACCTCATCGTTAAGTTGTAACAGCTCCCTTACAGCATGCCACTTTCCTTGTGAACGCTCCCAATTATTGCAAGAAGAAATCGGCGATTTTTTAATTCGACCTTGTCATTTACTCCAATGGTTAAATAAACAAAAAAATGCGGTCAACCAGGTGGTCTGACTGTCACTACTAAGCATGTGATCATACATGTGAACGTCATGATGTGTTTGTATTCTCAGTCCACCGTCAATAGACCTTGATTTGTTTAAATATGAACTTCGCCTTCTGGCAGAGGGGCTCGTTTCTGATCCGTGACCTCTTTCGCCAACCCTAAATACGCGCGCCCTTGATCAAATAACTTCTGAAGGACTGGTTTCCAGAAGTTTATGCATTTGCAACATGCAACTAATTTAAAACGAAAGATATGGGACAATTAAAGAAAGTCTACTCTCCACCCTAGTTCTTCTAAAGGCATAACTCCACATGTCTTTACAATGTTGTCATTAACAGATGTGGAGTTATGCAAAACACATTGAATACCTTTCCCTGTTTACCTGCCTCAACTTTGTCGATCTCAAAAATCCCTCTAAATGTACGATATATCCCTGTTTTCACTATCCAACACAACTTGAGATCCTATATAATGCGATAGCATATGTGACAAAAACTTAAAAGATTAGAGATTAAAAATTTTGAAGAAATTTCAACTACAATCATCGGCGTCGGAAGTCCTTTTTTTATTTGGGACGTACCGCTGTGGAGGGGCGCCTACCTATTTCCCTTCCGGGGGCGAAAATTCTTATTATTATTTAGTCACTTTAATCACATACGTTAAAGCCATTAATGACATTTTGAACATTTTTTAACTTCAGCGGTTCACAGTACTGGAACTTCCATTTTGTCATGAAAAAAGTAGGCCTACACCATAATATTTTTAAAATGTAAAGGTTTCTTAATGTTAAAGGGGTGTTGGATAAGGGTAGCCCCTTCCGCGAAGCGCGGAAGCCTCACATGTTTATTTTCCAAAGCTGTTTTCATGAAAAACTGGATGGAACAAGTTTGAAATTAGCAAAAGTATCACTTTATAATGAATATAGATATATAAGTCAACTGTCTTAAAAAAAGTAAAATTGAGTTAATGGGTAATTTTTATTTGAATCTAACCATAGTCAATTGACTTTTGTGGGAGTTTATATATGAAGCGGCAGGGGTTGAATGTGGGAGAGGTGGCTCCCTTCGAGCGGAAGCGCGGAACCCGTAAATTGCAATGTTCATTTTCCAAAGTTAAACGTTTTTCTCGTGACAATTTGATGGAGACAATTTGAAATTAGCAAAGGGTTCACTTTATAAGGAAATATGTCAAAAAAAGTACAAAAATTACTTTAAAAAAGTAAAATTGTAGTTAATGGGTAAGGTTTTATTTGAACCGAACCATAAGTCAATTCATCGTGGAGAGTTTATATATAAGCGGCAGGGTGAAGTGGGAGGGGATGTCCCTTAAGGCGCAAAGCGCGGAATCCTTTCAATGTTTCCTTTTTCCAAGCACTTTTCTAGTGAAAATTGATGACAGTTTGAAATTATAGCAAAAGGATCGCTTTATAATGATCCAGGGCGGTCAAAAGATTACACTCGTTTTTGTTTGAATTTTCTAAGCATTGAAAAATCTAGCCAAAGACAACCGGGCTATCACCTAATACAACTAGGGTATTTCACCTCAAGAAACTTTTGAATTTTGATTTTGAACTTTGCATGCGAAGTTATGCTAACTTCAAGAATGTACCCATTTTTCACTCTGTCACGGAATCACTGTTGTGGATCACTTTGGATGGTCCTACCCAATTCATCATGACCTTCTTGGCTTGCTTTGATACCTTTTTGTAAACCTTCACCCTGAAATGTCAAATATTTCATTATCTGAAATCAATAACAATTATGGAATTTTTACACCCATATTTTGAAGCATTACTTCATAAATGTTCGAAATTGTTCTCATATCTTATTCGCGGAAAGTGAATGAACAATACATGGCAGTGTGCAATTCTATGCACTACAGCCAGTTTGCCCACATTTTCCCCGACTCATAACCTGATGTGGGGGGCCTACTTTTTGTGGAATAATTGAACATTACACACATTCAACATCCATCTGCCTGTCCCTTTGCATCTCAATCCTTTCCTCTCCCTTCTATCTTTTCGCTACTCTCTTTCTGCTTGTCCTTTTCCCACTTTCCTGCTTTGCCACTAGCTTAAGCTTATTTTCCCCCCCTTGTATGGGGAGGGGACAATGCATCCCCATCCCTTTGCTGCTGTTACGCTACTTCAATTTCATTGACTATTGTTTACGCATATTTCAACAAAAGTTGGTATGGATTAGGTAAACTAATGGTTACTTTAGAACAAAATACAAAAGTTATCGAGCATTTAAATGAAGTAACTCAATGGCTTTTGCTGCTGACGTGAAGAATTGTACAACCTTGCATTGTCTTTGGCTTTTTCCGTTAAATTTTACCATATCTGCAATTTGCCAAAAGGTAAACTTTAAGATTTTTTACCTATGGCAGTGGATATATTGAGCTATTAATTTTCCATGTCTAAAAACAATTTCTGAACTTGTAAATATTTTAAATAGTTTTTATGAAATCGAGTGTAAATCTTTTTGACTCACCCTGTATAGTCAGATAAGAATCACGTCTTTAAAAGTTAAAATTGGAGTTATGGGTAGGTTTATTTAAACGAATCATTGACCTGTAGAGTTTATATATGAAGCGGGCAGGGGGAATGTGGGAGGGGATGCCCCTTAGCCGAAGCGCGGAATCCTTGCAATGTTCATTTTCCAATTCCATTTTCTCGTGGAGATTTGATGGAACAAATTTGAAATTACATAAGGTTCACATTAATAGTTATATATAAGATCAAGACTAATGTCCTTGCCCAAGATGCTCAAGGACCACCTGTCATCACAATCGACAATACACACTTGAGGTTGTTCAGGCCTTCACTACTAGGGTCCAACATCAGTGACAGTCTGTCTTCGATTGCAGAAATTCAGCAAAGCATGGGTATAAGCTGCAGATACACTTGCCCGGCTTACAACGCGTGTGTGGAAATACGAAGCTGTCCATAAGACAAAGGCAGCGTTTACAAAGCCTGCATCTTTCAGCACATTAATGTATGGTAGTGAGACATGGACAACATGACTCTAGGCATGAGAAGAAACTCAACAGCTTCCCATCTGCGCTTGTATTAGACGCACATTCTGGTGTCGCCTGGGGAAGGAGTGGTGCCAAATTCAGAGTTCCTGACTCGAATTGGACCCCCCACCATCTATACATTTCTAGACACCTGCAAGACTCCGAGTGGCGGGGCCATTACGTCGAATGGAGGAGGCGTTCTACCGAATATATAATTTATGCTGAGCTACATATCGCAAGAGGAGGAAAGTTGGTCGAACCATGCTCCGCTACAAGGAGAATTGTAAGCGGGATATGGTACCGAACATCGGGGGGGACATGGTGCTGGGGAAAAACTTCTGAACAATCGTCACATTTGGCGGAGAACAGTGAAGCAACACATTGAGCTTGGAGAACAACAGAACATCAGCCGTTTGAGAAGCAGCGAGCTAAAAGAATGCTGCACAGATCCTTGGAAAGTCAAGCTGTGACATCCAATGTAGCACCTGTGTGGCAGAGATGCCACCTAGGATTGGCTCTTCAGCCACAGAGTCGCTGTTCACCTAATCCTGTAACTCAATGTGGGCGCTTTATCCCATAGTCGCTTGCGAATGACGGAGGCCATGAGATGATGACGGTTTTATTTTAACAAACCATAAGTCAATCGAGATGATGGAGAGTTCATATATAAGCGGCACCAGGGTGGTGCGGAGAGGGTCCCTCGGCAATGTTTACTTTCCAAAACACATTTTCTCGAACCATACAAAAATTGATAGAAACATTGTTGAATTTGTCAATTGTTCATCAATACGGCTTATAGCAACATAAGATTTAATGGATTAACAAGCGTAGAGACAGTTGATGGCTTAGTGTAGAAAGTGTCCATTGCGAATTCAATATATCAAGTGGCGCAGGGTGAGGTGTGGGTGTGGGAAGAGGTATCCCTTCACGCGCGAAGCACGGAACCCTGCAATTTTAATTTTCCCAAAAACACATTTCTCATGTTTCCTTTCTAATTAAATTAAGCAATTGAATAAAGAGTTCCTATAGGATATGAGCCGACAGGGTTGGTGCGGGAGGGGAACCCCCTCCTAGAAATGTTTGCTTTATAAAAACATATTTTCTCATGCAATTTTGATATAAACAAATTTGAAAAATTATCAAATGGTACTTCTTCATTGGATGACCGGTATACGGGTGCTTCGCTGATGAGACGTCTGCAAAACGCAGCAGCAGCAAACATCAGCCTGTATTTTCAGAGGAGAGTGGACAAAGGCGTTAAGACCCCTAATTTCAGCATCGTTGGCACCCGGTGACCATTATTTTTAGAAATGTCACCACTAATCACCCAAACACCCTAATTTTTGGGAGTCTTTTAAAAAATTTTCCCAAAGACCCCTATTTTTTAGGTTCAATTTAGACAAAATTCATCCAAAGGCCCCATTTTGGAAAAATTAGCAAGGTTTTTGTAATTTGTTCTAACGAGGGCATTAATTCATTACTTTGCTGGATAACCAGACAAGAGCGCCATTGGATTAACCAGTAAATGCGGTACCATTGCTTTTGGTTTTTTTAGACTTTTGCATTTTTTTTCAAGGAAAGGCAGCAGTTTATGACTCAGGGGATGATCAATGGCCCAATTGCTTGTTAGACTTCTGCAAATTTGCTTAATATTTGGCGACACAAGTTCATTACTTTATCGATTAACAGAATAGCAGAAATATGCTTGTTATTACTCCAGGAACAGAAAACCTTTGACGAGCTTGTAGAGTGGGCGGAGATTTCAGCGCGTGCCACCTCCTATGATGCACGTTTCTAGAGCAACAGCAGATCGCCCCAACAGCCAAAAAGAGTAACGTGCCCGTCAAAGGTTTGTAGGGAAGTTGTCCCCGAATATGATTTTGCAGTTATTTCTAGTGGGCGACATAAGTTTATTACATTATTGGTAATACCAGAAAGGGGCATTCGCAGATATTGTTTTCAACTGTTAAGGGGCGGGCATCGGTTGATTCACTGGATATGACACTGACCTCTACCATGGATAGCGGGTGCCACACAGTGAGTGGTCGCCGAGAGAAGAAACAACAGGAAGTTGGTTTTTGACCTAAAAATATGGCGGAAACAATGCGTGTATATACCTGCTGGTGCACATATTCCACACGATGTTCTATTGTTGACAAGGTGTATGCATTGTTTCCCCCCATATTGATAGGTCAAAAACCAACTTCCTGATGATTCAAATCGGCGGCTCAGACCCGCTTCCATGTGTAAGGTCAGTGGATATGACCAGTGGCTCCATTGCTTGTTAGACTTTTGTCAATTTCCTGTAACGGCCGCCATAGACCCATCTAATTACTTGTGCATAGCCAGAATAGTGCGGCACTGTCTTATTAGAGACTGCGGACAAGTCTTAAGGTGCAAAAAGTCATTACTTATTGGATAACCAGATATGGGCAACCGCTACTTGTTAACCTCTACAATTGTGTGTTCTAAGGCGGCGGCAATGCGCATCAGTTAATATTCATTGAGAACTCAGAAGAGACTTATCGTCATCATCATACCTCATGCAAATGTGCTTCTATTGACGGGCATCAGTTCATTACTTCATAGCTTTATCCACACCTGTGCAATGTTTGGTTTCCATATGGGAGCAGAGGGTAACACTTAGTGTAGCCTTCTGCAGGGCGCTGTTGCTTTTTGCGTTCTTAATCATTGCTCTTTTGCGCTTTAAAATGGGGGCGGCATCTGTTTATATCCTCCTGCTTGGATGACAAGTATGAAGTATAGGGGGTGCCATTGC
Source organism: Ophioderma brevispina (assembly GCA_023653785.1). Taxonomy (NCBI): domain Eukaryota; kingdom Metazoa; phylum Echinodermata; class Ophiuroidea; order Amphilepidida; family Ophiodermatidae; genus Ophioderma; species Ophioderma brevispina. The sequence continues at coordinate 42,351 of JAMKCH010000112.1, forward strand.
AGTACTCTCTCACAATGTTTCTTCAAGTGGCGGCATCATAGTGACAGAGGGTGCCATTGCCATTAGACGTCAGCATTTTGGTTTTCAAGGGCGGCGTCAGTTTATTTCTTCACTGGACGACCAGTATATGAGGGCGTCACTAGACATTTGTGTGTTGAACGTCGACTTCGTCATGTCGTTTACGAGAGCCATGTTTCACTATATTTTCAAGTATGCTCTAAGAAGCGGGATCATTTATTATAAACTTTTATGTGATACTATAAGGGGCGCCATTTTACTAGAGTTCTGCATGGACAAAGAGACGCGTGTTAGTTCAAACTTAATTGTTAGATGAGTAGCGGCAGAGGTCGTCCTTGTAGGAGTTCTTGCAATTTCGGGCAATGTATTCTGGAAGCCGAAAGGGGGGGGGGGGGGGCCCAGGGCGAGGGTGCAAAATATTGGACGAACCTGTACGTTCTGTCCGCCCCGGTCCGACGCCGACTGGCATCCTGTACTGTTATTACTCTAAGAAGTTTGACAAACCTCAGAAAACCTACTCAACAATTGAGAAGAAAGGTCTGCATTGCTATTGTCAGTGCAAAATTTGATTGTACTGAGTACAACCGTGCACCCAGTTCGAGTGTCACGGATCACAATCCTTTGACTTTCAATTTCAATCCACAAGATGAAACACCTTAAATCAAAGACATTGTCCAGTGGAGTTTAACTTACAAGAATACATTCTGACAAAAAACATATCAAGGTAAATAAATGTCTTGGCAGATGCCTTGTCCAGAGCTGCCTAAATTTGTTCAGAATTTAGTATTACAACTATGTAAGATTGACTGAAGGCAGCAAATGAAGAACATTCTATAAAAATTGTAAAATTTGCACTGTGTAAAACTTATGTAAATTAACTCAAAAATGGTAAGGTATGAAAGTCCATGTTTTTTTGAAAATTTTTCATTTCATTCAATTGTTCTTTTAAGGGGGAGGGTATCTGGCCCTCCTCCAGTTTTTTCTGATTAAACTGTAAAAATTTATTTTCTTCAATTTTATTTGAGAAGAGATTTCTCACAGAAAAGTATTTTGTTACTATAAAGAAGAGAAAGGGGAATACCCCTAGTTTGTTTTTTGCTAAGTGCACCTGTTTAATTGCACAATAGGGGAGTGGGGATTCCCAAGGATGCTAAACTTAGAGGCTGTTTATGCTTTAAAAGATCGAAACAGTGCAAGATCTGGAATTCCCCCGATAAAGTTATATAATATGAAGTGATGTAATTCGGAGCTGATTCGATTGGTCAGCTAGTTACAGTTATGTTAATGTCATGAGATGATGTACTGATATTGGTTTAGAAAGGGGGAATCTATCTGTGAGTAGTTAATACTATCACTGGAAGGACTCTCAGTCAGCATCCACTACTACTAACAAGTAGCTAGAAGATAGCTAGTTTTACTACAATAATGGTAGATTTGAGCTTCCTACACAGTGCCTAGATTTATTATATTTTAAATTCGCATGTGATTCAGCGTGCTCTAATTGATTCTACTGTCGTGCTTGGAGGCCGAAGTGCTGGATCAAAATAGGATTCTTCAAATTGGGGATCAGATAGATATCGTGTTGATTATCTTGTACTGATATACTGTGGAATATTGTTGTCGAGGGACTTATGTAACCTTGGTCGTCTTTAACTGCTGGACAAAAGTTACCTTCCGGACTGAGAAGATTCCAATGAAAATTACCTGATATTTTTAATTGTGATCTGCATGCTGTCATTTGGAGTCTTTGGCGTAACATATCTCGTTGACTGCAACCACTTCTTTGTTGGAGGATTACTGATATTCTGTCCTTGTTTACAATTAATATACATGTAATCTTAAATATTGAAGTGTTATTTATGTAACAGTTGTTTTTTGAGCATAAACCCATTCATGTGAACCAATTACAAATCATTAAAATCTGTATATTATATAAAATTGCAGATCATTTTTGTGCACAAGCTTCTTTATTAGTGTTGAAAGGGATTTGCTGACTTAAGGTACCCTACGAACGTCATAACACGACTAAAAAGCGGAGAAAAAAAAATCAACAGTTTGGTTTCATCGGTAAGCAAGCCGCGGCATCACATTTTATTGTTTGAAGACGTTACTTTTCCACCTCATCATTTTTTTTTATTTCATGAATTGAGGAAAATTTGAGTTTCTTTAGTATTCGTTTACAATGATGCCTCCATGTTTAAAAATGCCTCATCAGAGATCAGTAGGTCAAGAGTTGTTGTTTTTTAATATTTTGTGCTGAACTGTCTTATGGGGTCTTAATTACTTAGCCTTACAGTTTGGCATGATTTGAGGCTCTCTTGGGGGAAATCCCTTTTAAAATCTTTTTTAAAATCAATAAATAAAACCAACATTCGATTGAACTTGTTCGGGAAATTGGTAGACTATACCATTGTGTTTGTTTCATTGTTTTTTGACATGTTCTGATTTGTTTGCCTTTTTGGTTGCTTTGTTTTGTTTTTGCCTTTTGGTTGTTTTTTTTTAAAAAAAATGATTGTAATGTGTTTTAATTGTTTTCGTTTGTATGTGTGCCTTTATCATGACGTCATTCTTTACAGTTTATTTCCATTTCGGAAATTTTGAAAGAAAACTATGCTGTGGGTTGTTACCCTAGACTTTATCGTAATTCGTTGTCAACTTGCGCACATCTTACATAGGCCTACGCAAAATTCCCTTGAACTTTGCCAGCGTGCACTTGCATTGAAATACACGCACCGGATGTTCACTTTTATCACTGCTCGGCTGCGCGTACTCAAATGACGATTGGAATACTACATTACGCGCTCAAGCCTGATTTGATCCGGTAGTGGTGTGCATCATTATTAAAACAATATTGGGGCTATTATGCAAATAAGGTATTACAATTTGCATAATTGGGCTTCTTTATCAGGGGTGTGATTGAGTTTTGTGGAAAAATCCTGGAATTTAGTAAAAATCCTGGAAAATAGCGTAAAATTTACCTAAAATGCTTAGAATCGGGCTGAATTAAATAAAGTTGCAGAAATTTTGAAAATAAAAATCCTAAATCAGGAAAAAAAATCCTGAAGAGTCACACACCTGCTCTATGCATTACAGCTTTGTTAACATTTCATTCGTCGCACCTGAAATGCAAAATATGTTATGCTATTAAAGGCTGAATCAGAGATTTTGAAATATACTTTTTTGTGTGTAGTAATTAAAAATAGTCATCTAGAACTAAAGATAGTCACCTAAAATGCTTATAATTCCAAAGTTCGAGATGAATTGGATTTTTTGTTTTCCTGCAGTAACCATATTTGCACAGGATAAACCGTGCCATAGGATACCGAATCCAGAATTTTATAACAAAGTTGTGATTTTCTATAAGAAGGACTTCGATTTGAGCTTAATTATTTCACACAGTGATTAGTATATGGACAAGCATTATGTATATGCAAAAAACACGATTTGTTTGAAAATTGAATGCGCCCTCATCGTGAAATCTCTGAGTCGGCCTTTAAATCAAAGAAAAGATTTACTTTTTTTTTTACCTTTTACCATCTGTGTGTTCAATATCCAACCAAATGACATCACAAGGAATATCATGTTCATCAAAGTTGTTGTCAACACTGCAAAAAAAAAAAAAAATTGTTAAAATATTAAAGTGCCATTGATGTGAATTAATTCTACATCAAAATTCTACAAACTTAGCCCAAACCTGGATGCAGTTCAAAGACGTGTTATCCGCATCATTGGCCTTCCTGAGAAAGATCTTATCGCACAAATTCAGCCCCTTGGAACCCGCAGAGCAGTTGGAGCTCTTATACACTCTTCACCATATGTGATGCGATCAAGCAAAATGAGTCTGAAGTCGGTCAGATTCAATTTTGACTTTTTCATGTAGCTGTATGCATCATTTAAAAAGCTACATTTTGCTGAAATCCCCATTGAAATTGACCAATTACTTCCAAAGATATGATCAGTTGAAGGGTGGCCAAAACAATAGGAAACAAAAGACATTTTCTCCTTTGTTTGGCTATATCTCAAAATCAATATTTGCGACTTCCGACTCATTTTGCTTGATCACATCACATATGTTCTACTGAAGAAAATGATTTTGATTGTCAGGCCAGGTTTTCTTGAGGGCCAGCTACTGGTATCCTGGTAACTAGTACTACCTGTCCCAGGGCTGGGTTGTTGGTGGCTAAACCGTCACCCCCATTGGGTTTCTAATGAAATCCGATGAGGAAGGTAGCTGGTTACCCTGGTAGAACTAAAAAGAAGATCTACCTACAAGGGCGTCGGCTCTGGAGAGCTAATGGCAGCCATCCAGCACATTGATGTCAGGAAGGCATCCGGTCAATTAACTTTTACACCAATGAATCCTCACATGCTGTGAATGCGAGGTGAATCAGGCCAAAAAAACGGATTTAAGGTGATTGGGTCACGTTAGCTGCGCGCACCAGTCCCCAAGCAGAATTTCTGCCAAAATTGTGGCTTGCGTTCATAGCGGGCAGCGCGCGTAAAAACCACCATTGCGTACACTGTGCGATCTTATGAAGTTGGCAAGCACGCTTGGCCTTGTACCTGTTCCAATGAAGTACATACGTAGGCCTTTGTGTGTTTCACAGAATTTAATGCATTATTAAACTTAGAATTTTGCGGTTCTCGGCTTTCGCGCTCGATCTAGTCAAGAAATAAGCTGTGGGCCGCCCTCCATCCTTTGACCCTGGCACGTGAACCCTTGATTCAGCAAAATATGAGGATCGCATGTGCACCGATGACAAAAGTATTGTTCCAATTGAACTTCAAGTTCAATTTAGATCAATTTTAAAATTTTAGCCCATTTTCACTTGACTCACATACCTTTGACCTTTCACATGACCTTGACCTCATTAAACAATGAGGATCCCATGTGCACCTATGACAGAAGTTGGTTACAATTGAAGTTCAAACTTTTCAATTGAGGTCAATTTTAAAAAAAAACGAACAATTTTTGACCCACACATCCATACAAAACCACACCACCACACACATAACATACACACACACAACGGATTGCTAAGTGGTCCTGCAGCTATAGCTGGCGGCCCCCAACAAACTTGAGTCAAAGATTATTTGGCTATATAAAACGGGCCATCAAGTGACTAAAATATCCTTCTTTTCCGAAACTAAGCAGCTTCTCTCCTGAAACTTTGTCAACACAACACCTTTTCAATGTCGTATCGGAAAGTTTGTTTTCTTTATAATTCTAGTCAGGACTCAGAACATGTCTAATAAATAAACATCTCAGATGACAAGAGTATTTTGTTTTTCCACCAACATCTATCTATTAGGCTTATAGGGGTGTAAATGCATAAACATGATGATTACAGCAATTCTGTCATTTATGGAAAAAACGCTAATTTACTAAAAAGAAGGATATTCAGGTACTTTACGGCAGAAATGACCGTAAAAATAAAAAAAAGAATTTTGATTATCTTTTCGTGGTAGATTTGACTCCCAAGTACTGGAATTCATAATAATTTTAAAAAACATTGACGTGATTGCACATCTTAAATCACCTATTCAACTGATACTAAGGCTTTATTTACATTTTAGCTGTGATTTCTCTAAAAAAAAAAAAAAAAAAAAAATCATGTTATTGCACTACCTATACCTAGTGTAAAATTACTAGGGCATTGCTATATGAAAGAACTGCAGAGTGTCAGGGTCACTCTAGCCAAAACATAAACATCCAGGCCTACACATAAGCACATGTGGTGTATATCTAATTACTGACCTTGATGTCCAAAAAATGGTTCCCTGTTTCTAAGTAGACACCTTACTAACAATGCATGCAAAGAGTCGCCAGACAACTGCAGTGAACCAAGAGTATTGACTATGATTTTAGTCTAACAAGAAATGTGTTACAAGTGTTACAAGTGTAACACTTTCTGTGCATTTCTTGATAGTTATGCCCTGTTTCTTGCGTGTTAATGTATTCCAAGGGGGGTGAGTGTTTTCGGCCCTATAGACCTTTTGCTCAACTCCTCCATATAACTGTTTTGTTTTCATACTGTGGAGTAATGGGAAATAAAGTTTGATGAACATATTGATCTATCACCCAGCACTCTCTTAAAGACTTACTTTGTAAGCCAAAAAAGGAATTTTGATTATCTTTTCGTGAAGATTTGACTCAATTACTTGGAACTTCATAATCATTTTAAAAACATTGAAGTGATGCACATCTTAAATCACCTATTCAACTGATACTAAGGCTTTATTTACATTTTAGCTGTGATTTCTCTCTCAAAGCAAAAACCATTGCAGCATAGTGGCCGACAACTTGGCATAAAAAGACGACGTAGCGAATGCTCATATGTTTTTTTAATGACAACTTTGATTAATATCGTTTAACTTCGTAAAAGGAACAAATTTTGACAACAGTATTTAGAAAATTGCTAAGAACTATAGGTAGGCCTATATTCGTCCACCTAATTTCAGAGTACACGCTTAAATGCATTAAAAATCATGACATCTGGACACGCCCTTGCTTTTCCCTTTCTCACCTTTCCATAAACTTTTTCTTCCCTTTTCTTACCATAGTCTCTTTTTATTGATTCTCATCATACATGTATCACAACAACATATCAATATTAAAGATTAAAAATTACAGAGGGAAAAAACATTGCTCATAAGTTTTAATCAGTGCGCACATTTTGCGTGCCTGTTTTTGTTCGCGTGTCAGCTTAAGCGTTTGTCATGCGTGACACTTGTGGCGTTTTACGCACCTCAATATCGCGTTGGTATTTTAGACTACTAAAAATGCTGTTATTTTCCAAAATAACAGAAGTAGTAGTTCGGTGACCCCTACTTTTTTCTTCAGCAATCGACAGATCTTGTTAGTGCGCAACTTTTATTAAAATTTGGACAAAAGTTATCGAACCAATTTTTTTAAATATTCAAAAATGTCCATGAAAAAATGAATTTTCCATAGACGTGTGTACAAATTTTTGGAAAAAATAGGTGTTTTTAATAGAATTTTTCTCAAAAACGAGTTCGGTGACCCCATATTTTTATTTCTGATATTTGACGTACATCCATGAAAATTCATTTATACGAAATCTTAACAAAATCTATCGAACGGATCTATCGGGACCCAATCACCTTAAGACTTTGGTTTTACAAGAAAACTGAAAGCAGCTTTAATTTTAAATCCCTTTTGCTACTTACTTTTTAACATCCTGCTCATCATTATAGTTCCACCTACACTGGTGGTAAGCAATTGCAAACATCTGAAATAAAGGCAGGCAAGAAATGGTAAGACTTGATAATCAACTGGGTGGATGGAAGGAGAAATGGTTAGCGGGATAAGCAAGCAGTGTAATGTAAGAGGATAAGGGGTGAGAGAATAGTCATGTGAGGGACCAGACACTTGTCAAAGTGTTCAAATATTAATTTAATTGTCAAACGTAAGAAAACTTTAGATGCATTTTGGTTCCATTCAAATGTAAGAAAACTTAATTTGACAGATGGATTTTGGTTCCATTCAAATATTCTAAAAATAGAAAATGTTAGTTACTCTCACATTTTATGGAAGTTACTTGTAAAGTGACGTCAGGTCAGGTTTCCGTTGAGGGCCTGCTACTGGTATCCTGGTAACCAGTACTACCTGTCCCAGGGCCGAGTTGTTGACGGCTAAACCGTCAACCCCATTGGGTTTCTAAGGAAATTTGAAGAGGAGGGTAGCTGGTTACCCTGGTAGAATGAAAAAGAAGATCTACCTACAAGGGCGTCAGCTCTGGAGAGCTAATGGTGACCATCCAGCACATGCTGCCTTGTATGGTGGGCACTGCTGCCCAAAGGCTAGGCCCACAGCCGAAAACTGTGGATTGGCGTCAGGAAGGGCATCCGGTCAATTATCTTTTGCTCCAATAACCCTCACACAGCAGTATTGCTGATTGTGAGGTGAATCCGGCCACCCCCGTTTAGAGGGGACGAAACCAGATTTAAAACTAACATCAAAGTGTGAATACTAGCACATGAGAAATGAGTACTTATTACAGTTTCTAACTATTTGATACAACTATGTGGACATTTTATTTAGCAGGCAGTTATCACTGTAACAAAACATATGAAGATTTAATGTAAAACTGGTATCTATTTTTCCAAAAATGAGGTATTGGTGCAAAAAACTAGTCAATCATAACAAAAATGAGAAGATATTACTTCAAGAGTTTAACTTGTGTATTGAAAGTAAAGCCAGCATTTTGCATAACGTGTTAGTGGTTTTTATCTCAAAATGTTCAAAAAAGGTGCATAGTGCTTTTTGCAAACAAACTCTTCGTGTACTCTTATACTTTTTTCCATCGAAGATGGTCTAAAATCGGAGTAGATAAAAGCCACAACATTGCAAGTTACCCTAGCATATGTGTAGCAAGCAAATGATTGGCAGAATATCACAGTCATGCACGGAGTTGGGTGGTTGTCTCATGTAGCAGTGCAAAGTCCTCTGGTTCCAATTATTTTAAGAATTAAAGACATGGTATATTCCTACTAGGAATTTCATTTACATTTCCTAAGCAGCTAGAAACAAAACTTTTGATTGGATGGCAGTGCACCCATCACAGTTGATAACTTCTCAGTTCATTGACAGGTAATGGATGACTTGACCCATGGTTTTGAGAGTACCATTATGTGTACAATGCCCAGATAGCACACACTATGAGTTACAATATGCTCATCAACCAAGGGCACAGTTCAGTGGGTTGTACTTGCACATGCATTGACATGAACTGATCTTGTGTATTCTATCATATATTATACACAACACTCAGGGGGTGTTTTCTAAATACACTTGTGAATGAAAGCTATTGAACTGTGCCAAAAGAGTTGATACTTCATTGCCTCATAGTGACAAGCATTGT